>PVIC010006997.1:24350-52390 GCA_004025085.1 Thryonomys swinderianus
TACTGGTGTGGTGACTCAACGCCCACCAGCAATCAGTACCACATACCACAGTGCCAGGTGTGGTGGCTCAAGCCTGTAATCCCAGCACTTGGGAGGCAGAGACAGGAGGATTGCAGAGTCTGAGGCTTGCCTGGGCTACATAGTGAGCTCAGAGCCAGCCTGCACTACAAAGCGAGAACCTGTCTCAAAAAAAAAAAAAAAGGACTGGGAAACAGCGTGGTGGCACACACCTATAATCCCAGCACTCGGGAGGCAGAGGCAGGAGGATTGCCAAGAGTTTGAGGCTAATTTGGGCTACATACCAAATTCAGGGCCAGCCTGAACTACAAAACCGGACTCTCAAAAAACAAAAAAATGGACTGGGAAACAGCATGGTGGCACACACCTATAATCCCACCCCTCAGGAGGCAGAGGCAGGGGATTGCTGTGCTTTCAAGGCTAGCCTGGACTACAAAAAGGGAGACCCTGTCTCAAAACCATAAACAAAACCAAAAACCAAACAAACCAGGGTTTCCACCCACACCTCTGGCCAGACTGCTCCTCTAACTGGCCCCAGAATGGCCTTTGTTTCCTCCCAGCTCCTGCCATCCCAGTTAAGAAGGGTTGTAGAGCTGGGAACTGTATCACGCCTACCTTAGAAGCACAAGGGCCAGAGTTGGATCTCCAGGACTACAAGAAAAAAAAAGATTGAGGCCAAGCAGAAGGAGCTCGCGCTACACATCACGGTGACCACCAGGAAAGCACCAGTCAGCTTAGTGCAAGCACCAGTCAGCCCTCTAGTGGAGGAGCAGTGTGAGGACCCCGCGCGGTCCACACGGAGCGCTCTGCGGTGCTGCTCTGTCCACTCAGCTCTTCCTGTTCGTCCTGTTTGTCGCGCTGCCTGCTCTATCTGGTTCTCTCCCCAGGCTAAGAGGGGAAACGCCCAGGGCCTTTGCACTGTCTTGTTCCAGATACCTGTGTCCCAGCAGAGCAGCTGACCTCTGTGACTACTGATATTATTGCCACCACTCTTGGACATCACCTACCTTCCCTATTTCCTCTGCATCACAATCCTTTGGTTCCTGTTTTTCTCAGTGCTCCCTTGTGCATCAATAATAGTTTTCATATTTTTCACATTGCAGATGCTCTAGGTAGGGCTTACATTGAAATTTTTTCAAATCAGGTCAAATTTATTATCTTTTTATTGGTGGTACTGGGGATCAAACTCGGGTATTATCTTCATTTTTTTCCAGGCAGTGCTGAGGATTAAACCCAGAACCTTGAGCATGCTAGGCAAGCACTTGGCCTCAGTCCACTCATTGTAATCACTTTATATGTCCTGCTCAAGAGCATTAAGCACAGTCACGTTGTTGCATTGTCCCATACCCATCCCAATCATCCAAGTCCAGCACTTTCCCATCTTCCTAAATGGAAACTTTGTCCCCAGGAAACACTAACTCACATCCCTGCACCCAGGAGTCTGCTTCTTGTCCTGGGTGTTTTCTGTCTGTAGAGCCCAAGCTGAGTGTCCTGGGTCTGGCATCTTACTGAGCACCAGGTCCTTGGGGTTCATCCCTGCTGTGGGGAGTGTCATAGTTTCCACTCCTTTAGGTGGCCAAGCAATGTTCAGATATGTGGGTGCACCACGCTGTCTGTATCCACCCACTGAAGGACATCTGTGTTGCTTCCCTTTGTGGCTTTTGTACATGGGTATACAAACAGCCCTTCAGATCTCTCCTTGAGCTGGGTGTGGTGGTACATGCCTGCAATGGAAGCACCCAGGAAGCTGAGGCAGGAGGATGGTGAACTACAGAGGGAGACCCCATTTTACCCCGGGGTGCCCAAAAGCTATCAGATCCCTCTTAAGTCTTTCCGCATATTTCCTGAGGTGGAATTCCTGCCTCCTACAGCTCCACCTCTTAACCTATTGGCTTTCAGATTTTCACAGTAACAATTCCAGTGAGCTGGAGAGATACCATTCCTCCACAGTTCTAATAACACTCCCCCTTTTGTGTGTGTGCTTTTAAAATTTATTTACTTTTTTTTTTTTTTTTTTGAGACAGGGTCTCGCTTTGTAGTTCAGGCTGGCTCTGAGCTCACTATGTAGTCCAGGCAAGCCTCGAACTCAGCAATCCTCCTGTCTCTGCCTCCTGAGTGCTGGGATTACAGGCCTGAGCCACCAAGCCCGGCGATTTACTTATTTTTTGATGGAGTTCTCACAGTGTTGTCCAGACTCAGCCAATCCTGCTGCCTCAGTCTCTCCAGTAAGATGGGTCTTACTGCCGCAGAGCTGGCTTAACTCTGTTACTTACATAGATGACTTCTGTATGTGTCATGAAGCCAGCAACACTTTGTCTTAGTTACTAGGTTTATTTAAATTTGTGGCTATTAAACCAGTTGTTGTGTGTCATCTCAGCATTTAGGAGGCTGAGCCAGGAGGATGGATGCGAGTTTGTGGACACCTTGGCTGAGATGCTAAACTACATCACGGGCCAACCTGCAGGTTTTTTGTTTGTTTGTTTTTGAGACAGGGTTTCGCTTTGTAGTTCAGGCTGGCCCCGAGCTCACTATGTAGCCCAGGCAAGCCTTGAACTCAGCAATCCTCCTGCGTCTGCCTTCTGAGTGCTGGGATTACAGGCGTGAGCCGCCACGCCCGGCACTGTGGTATGTGGTATTGATCGCTGGTGGGTGTGAGTCACCACGCCCAGCATTGTATGTGGTTACTGGGGATCGAATTCAGGACCCGTGCGCTTGCGATGCAGGCGCCGGAACCACTGAACTAAATCTCCCGCCCCGACCTGCAGTTTTCGCCAGGTTTAGTTTACCCTAGATAAGAGCCTCTTTGAGTCTCATTGCCTGTGTTTTGTCCTCCGGACAGCAGAGGGCGCGCGTCTTCTGCAGGAAGCCGGAAGGGTGTTCATGGTTAAGAGGCTCGCAGGCTGCCTCGTGATAACTGCGCAGGCGCCAGCGGGCGGTCTTTTCCAAAGAGCCGGCAAGATGGTGAGTTTTATGCATCCGAGCTTTTGTGGAAACCCTATCCGGGACCATCCAAGCTCTTGCCATCCTGTGGGAGCCCAAGTTTGGCCCCACAGTTGTGGTGGTTGGCCTCAAACCTCCGGGGCGGCAGATGGGGCAGGCCTGGTGGTCTTCGGGACCACCCAGAATGTGGAAGGCCTGTCGGACTCAACTTTGCCGGCCGAGTTCCTGTAGCCTAAGTCGCATGTGCCTTCCTGGGACAGCCTGGGTGTAGAGTGTCCTTGGGGCTTCCGTGGGTGCACCCGGGGTGGATCTCTAGCTGCCGTTCACCACCTACCCGTGCTTGTGCAGGCGGAAGTGGAGCAGAAGAAGAAGCGAACTTTTCGCAAGTTCACCTATCGCGGTGTGGACCTCGACCAGCTGCTAGACATGTCCTAGTAAGGGGCCTGGCGGGAAGACGAGGGGCGGGAAAACGAGAGGGTGCTGTTGTCTGTGGTAGTAGGGATGGGACCTGTCCCCTTCGCACTGAGCTGCGTCTCTCCCCCCACCCCGACCCCACCGTGGATCAAACTCAAGACCTTCAGCTTTCGAGCCAGGCCTGACGCCATTTAGATAGATCCCCTGCCCCCGTTTATTTTTTTGAGACAGGGTCTCGCTTTGTAGTTCAGGCTGGCTCTGAGCTCTCTATGTAACCCAGGCAAGCCTGGAACTCAGCAATCCTCCTGCCTCTGCCTCCCGAGTGCTGGGATGACAGGCATGAGCCACCATGCCCGGCACTGTGGTATGTGGTATTGATGGCTGGTGGGCGTGAGTCACCACGCCCAACATTGTATGTGGTTACCGGGGATCGAACACAGGACCTTGAGCTTGCGAGGCGGGCACTGGAACCGCTGCGCTAAATCTCCGGCCCCCCGTTTTTATTTTTTGAGACAGTTTCGCTAATTCACTTAACGGTGCTCAGGCTGGGCTCAAACTGGAGATCCGCCTGGCTCACCTTTTCTGGAAAGGCCCTGCTGCCAGTATTTTCTGCGTTGTGGATCAGTCTCTGATGGGGAATCATGGCCAGGCTCCAAAAAAGGCTGAGGCTATGTGCCGGTAAAGTTCAGGGGCATTGAGGATTTTATTTAATTTGGACGCAGTTTGCTTTGAAATTTTACCCCCTTGGGAATGCAGATGGCTCTAGTATCCTAGGTGTGTTATGAAATTAGGTAAGAAGGTGGTTAATGCAGGTACAGGTGGGTCTGTGGCACCTGGATGAGGGGAAGGAAGCTTGCTGATAGCCAGTGTGATCTGGTGTCACTTGGAAGGAGCACTGGCACAAAGGATCCTGTTACCAGGGCCTTTCCCCCACTTGATTGCTTTGGGGATTGAATCCAGGGCCTTTGCACCGAGTTAAATCCTCAGCCTTTGTATTGGTTTTAGTTTGTTGTTTTGTTTCTGTTTTTTGAGACAGGGTCTGGCTTTGTAGTTTAGGCTGGCCCTGAACTCACTATGTAGCCTAGGCAAGCCTGGAACTCAGCAATCCTCCTGCCTCTGCCTCCTGAGTGCTGGGATTACAGGCGTGAGTCAACATACCCAGTATTGTTGTATGTGGTTACTGGACTCAAACTCAGGACCTGGCGCTTGTTAGGCAGGCACTGGAACCACTGAGGTAAATTTCTGGCCCTGGAACTTTTTTTTTTTTTTTGAGACAGGGTCTTGCTTTGTAGTTCAAGCTGGCCCTGAGCTATCTACCCCAGGGAAGCCTTGAACTCTTGGCAATCCTGCTTCTGCCGCCCAAGTTCTGGGATTACAGGTGTGAGCCACCATGCCTGGCATTGTGATATTGGGGATCGAACTCAGGACCTTGTACTTGCCAGGCAAATGCCAGAACCACTGAGTTAAATTCCTGTCTACTAGATTCTTGGTCGGGGGGGGGGTGTGCCAGTGAAGATGGGTGTAGGACCTTGTGCGTGCCAAGTGCACACTACCACTGATGTGAACCCAGCCCTATTCTTTCGGGCCGGCATTAGACTCATCATGTAGCACAGGCTGCAATCCTCCTGCCGCAGCCTCCTGATTATTGGGGTATAGATGGATGCCACAAAACTGAACTTGTCCTGGATCCTTTGGGGGACTTTTTCTGAGGTTGCAACATTTTTCTGAGGTGGCCACATTGGGGAGATTGGGTATCTGAGTCTGCTGCTCTCTAAACAGCCTCATGGGGTTCTAAAAGTGTCAGGAACGATTCCTGTGCTGAACACGGGTGTTCTGCTGGTATGGACGTGTGAACAGCATGTACACTGCACGGAGTCTGGTGTAGGCTGTGTCCCTGGGAAGCCCCCTCTTCTGCCCTGAGAGCTGGGTTACTCTGATCACCCACGGCCTCTGCCTTGCCTGCTCTCAGTGAACAGCTCATGCAGCTCTACAGTGCCCGGCAGCGGCGGCGGCTGAACCGCGGCCTGCGGAGGAAGCAACACTCGCTACTCAAGCGCCTGCGCAAGGCCAAGAAGGAGGCGCCACCCATGGAGAAGCCAGAGGTGGTGAAGACACACCTTCGGGACATGATCATCCTGCCTGAGATGGTGGGCAGCATGGTGGGTGTCTACAACGGCAAGACCTTCAACCAGGTGGAGATCAAGGTGCGTGTGAGGCTTGGGCATGGAGGGCCGGTGGGTGGTCACTGCCCAGGGCAGTGGATGATCCCCGCCTGTCTTCAACTCCACAGCCTGAGATGATCGGCCACTACCTGGGCGAGTTCTCCATCACCTACAAGCCAGTGAAGCATGGCCGGCCTGGCATCGGGGCCACCCACTCTTCGCGCTTCATCCCCCTCAAGTAGCCACGTGGCCAATAAAGGCACTGCTGTCCCTGGTCTTGCATGCAGCCTGTCCTTCTGGTTATGAGCTCCAGGAGGGGCCTCGGTTGAGGTCCTAGCCTGGGGCTCAGGTCAGATATTTAGGGTGGTGACTGAGCTGGTGTTCAGCATTCACTCCTGGCAGCCATGCTCATTTTGGCTGGCATGGCCACCCCTCCGGACCCCCAGCAGAGAGCAGGAAGCCTGCTGGTACATTGCCTTTTCACAGACACAGCTGCTCTAGGGCCTTCAGTCCTTGTCCTCTAGGTGGGCTTGTGCGGATGGAGCAGACAAGGTGAGCGGCATGACCCATCTGCCGGCCCCAGGAAGCCCCTGTCCCTGGTGTGTGCTTGCCAGGGCCCCCCGGACAGTCTCCAGTCGCCTGTGTCCTGGCAGCTGGGGTCCACTCGCTCACATTGTGGCCATGATCGGGGGCCTTCCCTGACCAGAGAAGGTTCAAGGGGACAGTTGCCCTGACTTATTAAGTCTGTCCTCTGTGGGGTGAGGGATGCAGGCCTCTAGACTTGGCCAGAGTGCAGTAGGCTCCCGATGGGCACCGAGGAAAAGGAGGGTGCCCAGGGTGTGTCCTAGGGGAGTGGAAGAGGAGACAGATGCTACCTGTGGTGCCCCTCAACCAGTGGGCAGAAATTTCCCCTCCCTCCAGGATCACCAGTCCCCCAAGGGCTCTAGCGCCTCAACTTTAGCACCATTTGCTCATGCTGCTCTTTTGATTTGCAGTCAAGGGTTAAAGGACAAAAAGGGACTGGGTTCTTTCCAACCTCTTCCTGGACAGAGCTGCAGCAGAGGAAAGGCTGCCTGAGGTCAAGACTCGGGAGGCCAGCGGCTCAGCAGGCAGAGGGAGGAGAACCTTGAGTCGCATTCTGCCTGGGCAGCTTGGCAAGACCGAGTAAAAAGAGTGGGGAGTATAGCGCAGTGCAGAGGCCCTGGTTTAGTCCCCAGGAGGGAAGCTCGGTGGGATGGGAGATGGGGTGTTCTGGGGACAGCTGGGTGGACATCTGCCTGGTGCTCGGCTCAGACATACGCAGCTGCGCTGTTGTGTGGCAGTGGGCAGTTGTCAGTGGGCCCCACAGGGCAGTTGGGACTTGGGCTCAGTGGAAAGCCCTCGAGGATGTGGCTGTGAGGGCCAAGGTCCATCCCCTGGGACAGCAGAAACTTTGTGACCCTGCTTTGGATACTTGGCTGTGCCACAAAAAAAGTGGACAATTGAGTCTTAATTTTGTCTATAGGAATTCCTTCCTTTTTTTCTTTCTTCCTTCCTGCCTGCCTGCCTCCCTCCCTCCCTCCCTCCTTCCTTCCTTCCTTCCTTCCTTCCTTCCTTCCATCCATCCATCCATCCATGTTGGCAGGAGTTTGTTTATTTGTTTAACAGTACCAGGGATTGAACTCTGCACCCTGCAAGTGTAATGCCATTGAGATGTATCCTCGGCCTTATGAATATTTTTTCCTAATGAAATGACTTTCACAGGACACTGGCCTAGTTGGGAAGTAGACACCCAGCTCCAACATGCGCCTTTTGTGGGGAGGGAGTACAAGTCCTCACAACAGGCAAGAAGAGGTGTACCACGGAGCTCTATCGCAGCCCTGGATGCTGCTGTTGACTGCGTGTTAAGATACTGGTGGTGGTGCAGACAGGAAGGGAGAGGCCTCTGCGGGGCAGGCAGAGGGTCACATGCGGACCGCCTCGGCAGGTCGTCTCTCGAGGCACACCGTTCCGCCTGTGCCGCGGCAGGCACCCAACGGAGTTCATGTTGTCCCGGGCTGCTCCAGGGTACAGGCAGCTTTTCAGGCGTTCCCTGGAAGTGTTGCAGCTGGTCACTGTCCCCTTGTGCTTGATGACAATGTATCGAGACCAGGGGAAAGAGTGCACTCGGGTATAGAGTATTGTGTTGGGGATGGTTTGTCCTTAGGCCCAGCTTCTGCCAGGCTCCCTAGTACCCTCGTTCCAAGGCCCCTCGGGGTATCAGGAAAGGCCCGGGCCTCTGTTCATTACCTAGGGTCACTGCTGGCTGGTTGCAGGCCCAGGCCTTGTCCACCCACACCTTTGGTCCCTCCTGAGGCTGGCCCGCTGGGCCCACCCAGAGCCTGAGTGGTTTTCCCCCGGACTCTGCAAGCCCTGCCCCTAGCACCTCGGCAGACTTCATCTGGGTTGGGGCCCTGACCCCAGCCTGTCAGCTCCCTCCAGATCCAGTACTGGGTCCTGCCGCAGGGAGCAAAAGACTATTCATGGTATGGAAATGGTGTGCTTTTCAGATTCTCCATGCCGCGTACCTGGCAGGGAAACCTGGCAGGCAGTGTCAGGTTTTGATCCTCCCGCCTGGCTCGGCATCCACTTCACAGCCCGGGTAGATTCTCTTCCCCGGTCCCGGGCCACCCACCCTTCCAAGGGCCTGAACCTTTCCTGGTCTCTGGCCCCTCCCTGTGGGTTCAGTCCCTGTTCTCATCTTCCCCGCTAAGGCAGAACCTCCTTTTTTGTTCCTGTCTTTTCTGGCAGTTTGTTTCGGGCTGAGACGCCCCGTGGCCCTTTTCCTGCCTGGCACCTGTCCCAGCAACCTTCCCCAGCCCCTCCCGGTGTCTCTGCCTTCTGACCCTGTGCCATCACCCTGAGCGGGTGCTCCCCGCGGGCTGTTCTCACCACTGGCAGAGGGCACTGCTGTGCCGCCCGCCAGAACACTCTAATATTAGCACTCTGGGAGGCTGAGGCAGGAGAACTGTTAAGTTCCAGCTCAGCCTGGACAGTTCAGGAAGATCCTGTCCCAAAAAGCACTGGGGATGTGCCTCAATCCAAAAGGCCTGAGTTAACCTCCAGGCGTTCAATCTGCTCCACAGAAAGTCTGGGTCCTCCCTGGGCCCGAGCTCGTGTGACTTGCCTGCGCCTTCCTACAGCTCTGAGCCCCGTTCGTGCTTGCTCAGCTCCAGACAGCCAGACAATGCCGGCCCCCTCTCCGGAGCCCCGGCCCCCTCCCGGCCCCGACCTTCCCAGCTGGCTCCCCAGCGCCCCTCGCTGGCCTCTGGCTTGCAGCGGCTCCCCAGGCAGAGGTCTCCCCAGCGTGTCCACTGCGCAGGGCCGGTGTCACTCCCCGGCAAAGCTGCGGGCGCGCAGCCAATGTTCGCTGAATGACTAATGAACTGGAGGTCCTGGGTGGGTCCCATCCAGAGGCACCGAAGCTTCTGCCTGGGAAGTGACCGCCCGCGAGGGCATCAGGCCACGGCACAGCGGTGCCTTTCTCAGTCTCCGCACCCCTTGCCAAGTCTGAAGGGCCCCCCAGCCCTGTGGGAACCCTACGTTTCACTCCTGTCCGCACACACGGCCCTCGACCGCCCTTGCACTCTGAGGACCTCTTGCCATCCGCCCAGGCGAGGCCCCCCACTTACCCCGAGACCCCCTCCCTCGCCCCCTTCTGGGAGGAGCCCTGCCTCAACCCCAGCGAGTGACCCCTCCTCGCCCAGCCTGCGCGCAGGCGCAGGTCGCCCCAGTCGCGGCCCCCACCCCCACGCCGCGGCCGAGGGGCGGGGCGCACACTGTCCGAGACGCCGCAGCTCCATGGGGCTCCTGGGGCTCCTGAGCCTGCTGCATTCGGCCTTCTTCGGGGACCAGGTAGGGAAAAGGGGTCTTAGTGGGGTTCGAGGTCCGACCCCAGGAGCGGCAGACAGGGTGGGGTCCGGGCCGTGGGAATAGGGGGCATGGTGGGGAGGGGGTGCACAGGCCAGCACGCTGAGACCTGAAGGGTAGGGGGTTTGACTCAGTCGCCCTGGAGACGGTTGCCAGGGAAAACGCCGCAGGATGTGCAGGAGGCTGAGGGCTCCTCTGCGCTGCAGCGACCCCCACCCCTCAGGTCTGCGCAAGCGCACTGTGCTGGCCCAGCCCTCAGCTTCGGAATGAGACCCCTGAGCCTCTCTCCATGGTGGGAACACGGGCACACCAAGTCGCATGGGGAGTTGCAGCAGGGTGCGCGGTGCAGAGGCTCCGCGCTATACAGGATGGGGATGCTGGGCCACGCCCTGCGCCTCTCTAGTCCTCAGTTTCCCCACCTGGGCCCCGGCTTAGGGCCCTTTTCAACCTTCGCCAACGCTAACATTTCGTCATTTCCATCGCACCCGCTCTGAGCGCTTCCTCTGCCTTCATGGCTGTTCTCAGTCCTGCGGTATAACAGTCCCTATTGGGGGAAACTGAGGCTGGGGATGCAACGAGAGACCAAGGTCATCTGGCCTCGACCGGCCGGGGCTTGTGTGCGGGGAGGGGCAGCCCTGGGGAGGCGAGGACGAGGGCCCGGGAGCTGTCCGCCGTGCTGACAGAGACCACGCGCTTCGGCCCCCACTGGGAAGAGGACCCGCCATAGTCCCCTGCAGTGTAGCCCCCTCCCCGACAGAGTCCTGCCCATCACCCACCCCGCGGGGGCCCCTAGTTTTGCGTCATGAACTAGTGTCTCTGAGCCTCACTCTGCCTGTACTCTGTCCCGAGGGGAGCAGCCGATTTTGCCCCCTGCTCTGGAGATCAGAAGAGAATCAGGGAGGCAGACCGGGCACCGGGGAACAGGGCAGCCTGGTGGCCCAGTGATACTCCTAAGTAACCCGTGCAGGCTGGGGTTGGGGGGGCGTCCCTGGCTGTGGCTGGGAAGAAGCCAGATAAGAGGAGTTCTCAAGGCAGCGGCAGTGTGGGTTCGGGGCGCCACAGGGAGAGGGCCTCAGAAGGGGTCCTTAGCACTGTGCGAGGCAGTGGCAGTTCCTCTGTCATGTCATGGTAGCTGGGCCTGGGATTCTTGGGGACCTTGGGGTCCCCAAGGCTCCTGTGCTTCTGAAGTGTCCAGTGATACCCAAACCTGACTGGCTCAGGATCCACAATGTCAAGAATCGGGGGACTGTGTCAGGGATGTTCTAAACAAAACAAAACAAAACAAAAAACCCCAGCCTGAGAAAGGCCTGGGGAGCTGTGACAATCAAGACAACACAGGAAATGGCACTTAGTCTGTATAAGGGAGGCTGGGATTAATTGACCACAGCCCAGTGAACAGAACTGGAAACTGAAGCCAGAGAGACAAGTCCTAGGTCCTAGGTCACATATGGAGATGAGATAGAGCCAAGGGAGCGCTGTGGACTGCATATCCCTGCCCAGTTCCAGCCTTGGCCAAATCCGGTCTAGGCTCTTGTGAGCCCCCAGGTGGACCATGTCCTATCTCCCCACACACAGTACTGTGAGGTTTGAACCCAAGGTCTTCACACTTAGCTACATTCCCATCCCTTTTGTATCTTGAGACAGAGTTTTGCCAAATCGTCAAGTTGTGCAGGCTGGAGGGTAGAATTTGTGATCCTCCTGCCTCAGCCTCCCAGAATTTTGGGATTCTGTCATGCAGCATTATGCCCAGCTTCCATCCCACTCAGTGGCTTTCCTTGGCCATGCCCTCTATCCCAGGGCTCCACAGACATCCTTATCCTGAGCTCTTACTGATCTTTCCTTGGCATTGAGCCCTAGTCCCTCCTGGTCCCTGGTATCTTTTTTTTTTTTTTTTTTTGAGACAGGGTCTCACTCTGTAGTTCAGGCTGGCCCTGAGCTCATCATGTAGCCCAGGCAAGCCTCAAACTCAGCAATCCTCCTGCCTCTGCCTCCTCAGTGCTGGGATTATAGGCTTGAGCCACGAAACCCATCATTTGTGATATGTGGTACTGATTGCTGGTGGGCGTGAGCCACCACGCCGGGTACTGTTATATGTGGTTACCTGATTAAACCAGGGGCCTTGCGCTTGCTAGGCAGGCACCGGAGCCACTGAGCTAAATCTCGGCCCTCCCTGGTATCTTTCACACCCCTGTGGAGGGCCCCAGATGGTGAGATCCATCCTCTTTGGCCCTGGCATTGCTGGTCCACTATAGGCACTCGGGTAGGGGATCCAAACGCCACAGGAAAGAGCATATTTCTCCCTGTGGATTAGCCTGCTTCAGCCTCCACAGAGCCTCCCTGACACACCTGTCTCCCCTGAAGCCGCCCCACCCCTGTTTACCGGTAGGAAAATGAGGGGAGAGAGGTCAGTGATTCTCTCTGGCCCTTCAACTGTTCAAAGACAGAGGCAGGTCCCAAACCGATGTCTTCCGGCACTGAGCACCTGCTCTGTGCTGAGGCATGTGTTGGCAGCAAGCGAGCTGGGTTTGGGAGTTAAACCCTCAAGTGGTCTCTGGGGACTCATTGGGAACCAAGGACAGCTGGGGACACACTCCTGGGACCACCGGCCCCTCCCTCCGCTGGCTTCCTGTTTATGAGAGTGGATTGAATATGGGTGAGGGGCAGAGACAAGGAGACAGATTGAGAGACAGGAACTGGGAGGAGAGAGAGAGAGAGAGAGAGAGAGAGACGCAGGAGGGACAAGAGTTTTAGATACCAGTTGGGGGGCACGCGTGATACGTGCACGAGAGACAGAGAGAAAGGAGCGGGGATCCCCGAGGCACGGCATGCCTCCCAGCTCTGCTCTGCCCTAATACATCCACACAAACTGGGCTGGCATGGTGGGGACACCGCTGGCCTGGCTCCTAACTGCCTCTGCCTTGGGATCCCCCCCCCAAAGATTCTGATGCAATAGCCAAGATTTGGTGTTTTACTGAAATCCTGCGAATCCAGTCACAAGAGATTTCAGAGGCCATTTTATCCAGCAATGGGATGGAGGACATGGGGTCCTGATCCTCAGGGCGTCCCCTTCCCTTAGGATGGGTTCGGCTACCCTGCCCCACGCACATCCCGCTCGCGCACCCAAGGCCTCCCCCCCAGCCAAAACTGAGGCCCGACGCCCTACAGCCGCCGCTGTCCCCGCCCCGGGCCGCTATTGGCTGTTGCCATGGTATCAGCCCGTCTTCCTGTGCTGCCATTGGTCGTCGTGCCTGCATCCCGCATCCCGCATCCTCCCCCGCTCTTGGTGGTTTCGCCCAGCGCCAGGAGAGGCGGTGCCGCTTGGCCAGGCCCGGATCGGGCTTTGTCCGCCCCAGACTCCTTGCCTGTGCCGCCAAAACCCTGGAGCCCTGGAGGCCGCACTTGTGGCCAGCTCTGAGCTAGAATTTCTGGCGGGGCCGCAGAGCTACTTGGAGGGAGGCGGCCCCAGCCCCCCACCCTGTGCCAGCCAACCTAAGCTGAAAGTAAGTGGATGGGGGCTCCCTGGGTAAAGGACAGGGTCAGGCCTCCATTCTCTTTTTTCTGCCTCATCTGTCAGCATGGTCTCTCTTACCCCAGACTGGGCGCTAGAAGGGGAACTGACCGCAGAAAGAAGGTGGGTGTCTGTGTTGCTGCTGCCAGCCTGTGTACACACCCACTCACAAGATTCATTACCAAGTCTCAGAAGCGGGGAGCCGAAAGATGGGCAAGAGAGTCTGTAGGTGCTGTGCGTCCTGGGAGCCTTGTGGCATCTCTTGGGGCACCACGTTCCCTCTCTGCAAGGAGGGAGTTTGGATTAAAGGAAGGAAAGAGGGCCTGGCTTTTCACACCTGTGCCCCCCTCCTGTGAAGGCGGCCCCTTAGACTCGGTCATACCTGAGGCTCTTCTTTTGGTAATCTCTCAGGAAGGCCCACTGGGGCTGAGGGCCAGGCGGGAGGGCTTCCGGGGGGAAGCCCTAGGGTGTGGGGTGGCAGGTGTCAGGAAAAGTCCTCCAGGCTGGGGAACCTGCAGGTGCGAAGGCCTGAGGGAAGACAGCAGCCGGTTCCCTGGGAGTCCCTGTGTGTGGCGAATTAGGTCTTATCCTGGGGGCACTAGGGAGCCAGGGAGGTTTTTAAACCCAAGAGGATCTGATTTGTCATTTTCAAAGCTGCTTATGACTGTGTAGGAAGAGTACATTGTGAGTGTTGGGGGGAGCGGATGGCCAGAGTGCCCCGGTGAGAGGGGGTCGTGGCTGGGGCGGGGAGGAGCTCGTGGCAGTGTTGAATTGGGGATGTCAGGGTGGAGCGAGGAGGAGCCTTGGTGCCCGGCTCACTCAGATGGGGACACAGCTGTGACCACCAAGCATGAGGAGGGACCTGACCGCCCTGGTCCGGATCCCCGAAGGGAAGGGGCTGTGTGTGTGGCCCCCTCTCCCAGGCCTGACTGGCAGCTGTGACTCCAACTGAGCCCCAGTGTGATTAGCATTGTCGTGAAGGTGGCGTCAGTGCTGTGCCCTGCGGCCCTGCCACCAAAGCTCATCAGCCTTTTGAGATGGGATGGCAGGAGTTGTCCCCATTCCTGAGATGAAGAGCAGGAGGCCCTTGTAACACTCATGGCACTGTTGGGTCTCTGAGCTCCTCTGAGAACAGAGTCTGGGTTCCAGTCACGCCGGATCCACTTGCTGAGTGGGCTTGTTCCCTACGGGCCCGTTTTTCCCTTGGAAATACCCTGATGATGGTCCCCAAGCTCAGGACTGTGAAATGGAAGAAGTCAGAGGACAGGCAGATTGAGAAGCCTGGTCCTCTTCCCCTACTGTTTCTCCAGTCCCCGATGTGCTCTGGGGAACACGCGGGTGGGTAGAGTTTCTGGGGGAAGAGAGGAGGAGGAAGGAATGAGGTGAATGAATGAGTGTGGCGGGGAGGGGCAACCTGGGGGGGCCGGGCTGATTTGGGGAGGGGGCTTCCAGGGAGGAGATGGCAGAGGAAAGGCTGCCATTGGCGCGCCTCAGACAAAGGCAGAGGGAGGGAGTGAGCGTGGATGGGAAGAGAACAAAGAGGAAGGGGTTCACGGGGGGAGCAGGATGGCTCTGGCGTGCAGGCCAAGCTGAGGGAGGTCGTGCCAACCAGCCGGACAGAGGCGGGTGGACCCTCGTGGCAGTGGCAGGAATGGGGGGTGGGGCAGGGATACTGGAATACTAAGGGGTAACCAAGGACTCATCAGAGGGTGCTTCATGCGGCCACTGATGGAGGGGTGCACGGGGCTGCCGGGGCCCTGGCCCTACCCCCTGGGGTGATCATGGTAGTCTTGGATCTGTCTGTCGCACTGCCTAGCTACAAGGGGCTACTGTCGTCTGCCCACCGCTTTCTACGATCTCACGTGTCCTTTTCACAGTGTTCTTATTGTCATCACGTGTGCCACTTGGTCACTTGTGCACTTGGCTTCTCACCGTCAGCCTCTGTGGAAAGCCTTTGTCTGTCTGTGCCCTCTATGCCTGTGAGCCTGGTGGCCTCAACTGGCCAGTCCATCCCTGGCTGAGACTGTGAGGATCTCAGATGTCCACCTGTGTGTCTATCGGGATGTCACACAGGTGTCCAGGAGGCCAGCAGTGAAAGACAGGACTGTGTAACATGCAGTTAGGCATTCTGTATCTGCACACTGGCCCGATGGTCCCGCCTCTCTCTCCTGGATTGTCACCATGCATGTCTGTCACTCCATCTGCCTCGCCGTCTGTTCCAGATTCTCTGGGGTGGGCCATGGTGTACACTGCTGCCTGGATGGTAGCTCTGGCACGGAGGGGGCACTGGGACTTAAGCCTGGGCTGCCTGCCGGGCATCAGCTGCCCCTTCTCAGACCCCAGACACTGAATGCTCCGACCCTGTCACCCCAGCCACTGCGGGAGCTGAAGATGACAAGCTCGGTGGCCTCCTATGAGCAGCTGGTGCGGCAGGTGGAGGCCTTAAAGGCCGAGAACAGTCACTTGAGGCAGGAGCTTCGGGACAACTCCAGCCACCTGTCCAAGCTGGAGACTGAGACCTCAGGGATGAAGGTAGGGGGTGTGGGCGATGGAGGACACGAAGGACGGGTTACAGAGGACCCTGGGCCCCAGGGGAGGACGGGAAAGGCCCCAGTGTCCCAGGGGTAGCCTGCAGCTAAAGCGATGGCCATGGCTCTGTGTCCTTACCTCCACAGGAGGTCCTGAAGCACCTACAGGGCAAACTGGAGCAGGAGGCCCGCAGGCTGGTGTCGTCAGGGCAGACAGAGGTGCTGGAGCAGCTGAAAGGTGAGCGGTCACCCTGAGGGCCTGGAGCGGGAGGCAGGCTGGACACTGACCTCCACTCTTCTGCCCACGCAGCTCTCCAGATGGACATCACAAGCTTGTACAACCTCAAGTTCCAGCCACCCGCCCTGGGCCCTGAGCCTACCCCCCGGACCCCGGAGGGAAGCCCAGTCCATGGCTCTGGGCCCTCTAAGGACAGTTTTGGAGAGCTGAGCCGGGCCACCATTCGGCTTCTGGAGGAACTGGACCGGGAACGGTGAGAGTCGTGGGAATCAGACCCCTGCAGCCGCCCTTAGCTCTGGCCTAGCCAGGCTTTGCCTCTAGCCGACCGCCCAGAGGTTCAGCCTCTCTCATGCGGCCCCGCCCACTAAACAGGCCACGCCCCTTCAGTGTAGTTCCCCTGCCCCTCTCCAGGCTGGGCTAATTTCAACTGGAGATGGAGGAGGGTGAGGGGCATTCCTGTCAGGGCCAAAGGCTCCTGGGAGATGTCCCCAGGGGTCCCGGCATTCCGGCGTCGCTAGGGACAGGGCTGTGTCTGATGCCAGGCTTAGAATCCGGCCTAGCGCCAGAGAAGCTCAAGGCAGCCTTTGTAAGGAGAGGGACACAGACCAGGAAATCTGGGCCAGCAGATTTCTGCCAGCAGCAAGAGGCAGGGTCTGGGGCCAGGTCAGCTCAGCGGGGTTGAGTGAGGTCAGAGGGAGAATTCAAGAGCAGCCTGGAGTTAAGACTTTGTTCTGTGTGTGATCTGGATCGGGGTCCTTACCCTTCTAGGCCTCAGATTGCTGTTCTATAAAAAAGAAAAGGGCTTGGCTGGGGATTTATCTCAGTGGTTCCGGTGTCTGCTGGGCAAGCACAGGGTACCAAGTTCGATCCCTGGTAACCACATGCCACTATGCCAGGCATGGTGACTCACGCCTGTAATCCCAGCACTCAGGAGGCAGAGGCAGGAAGACTGTTGTAAATTCGAGGTTTCCCTGGGCTACATAGTGAGCTTAGGGCCAGCCTGAACTGCAAAGCAAGACCCTGTCTCCAAAAAAAAAAAGGAATAGGGCTGGGTGTTTCATGCCCATAATCCTAGCACTGTGGGAGGGAGGCTGAGGCATGAGGATCATGAGTTCCAGCCTGACGTGGGAAATTTAGTGATTTACTCAGACTCATCAAAAATTTAAAAAAAGAATGGAGATTGGGCTGGAGATTTAGCTCAGTGGTTCCAGTGCCTGCCTCGCAAGCGCAAGGTCCTGAGTTCAATCCCAGTAACCACATACAATGCTGGGAGTGGCAACTCACACCCACCAGCCATCAATACCACATACCACAGTGCTGGGCGTTGTGGCTCACGCCTGTAATCCCAGCACTCGGGAGGCAGAGACAGGAGGATTGCTGAGTTTGAGGCTTGCCTGGGCTACATAGAGAGCTCAGGGCCAGCCCTGAACAACAAAGTGAGACCCTGTCTCAAAAAAAAAAAAAAAAAAAAGAATGGAGATATACTTAAATGAGGAGGCTCCAGGTTCAATCTCAGTATGGGGGGTGGGGAGAAAGGAGTTGTGAAAGGAAAGGGAGCTCAGTTGCATCGGGGACACTCTGAGCCTGAAGTCTTCTCTATATAAACCGATGAAGATTAGCAAGCATTGAGAGATATTAGTTTTTCTCCAAGGGCCAGAATTTACAAAAGAATTGCCTTCTTTCCTTTCAAAAAAATTTTTTTTTTTTTGAGACAGGGTCTTGCTTTGTAGTTCAGGCTGGCTCTGAGCTCACGTGTAGCCCAGGCAAGCCTCGAACTCAGCAATCCTCTTGCCTCTGCATCCTGAGTGCTGGGATTACAGGCGTGAGCCACCACGCCCAGCCCTGTGGGGAGTGGTATTGATTGCTGGTGGGCGTGAGTCTCCACAACCAATATCATATCGTTGTATGTGGTTACAGGGATCGAAGCAGGGATCTTGCGCTTGCTAGGCAGGCAACGGAACCACTGAGCTAAATCTCCAGCCCTCAATTAATTTTCTGTGCCCTGCCCTGGCAACTCCAGCCCTCACCCCTACCCTAGTGTTGGGAGAACCTAGGGGGAGACTTTACTAGGTTGTTAATCTTAGCACACAGTAAGCACCTGACAGGTGGCAAACAACCAAAATAAACACACGTGAGCACAGCCGCCTCTATCGGGCCCTCCCCGCGATCCTCTCGCTCCAGGTGCTTCCTGTTGAGCGAGATCGAGAAGGAGGAGAAGGAGAAGCTGTGGTACTACTCTCAGCTGCAGGGTCTGTCCAAGCGCCTGGATGAGCTACCGCACGTGGAGACGGTGAGCGCCTGGGGCTGCCCGTCCTGCAAGGGCAGGGGAGCGGCGGGGATGACCTGGGTGCCCCTCACCGCAGCCTGCCTGCCCTTCCCAGCAGTTCTCCATGCAGATGGACCTGATCCGGCAGCAGCTGGAGTTTGAGGCCCAGCACATCCGCTCGCTGATGGAGGAGCGCTTTGGCACCTCAGACGAGATGGTGCAACGGGCACAGGTGCAGTGCTGGGCGTGGCCATCTGTGGTGGACGAATCAGAGTGGAGTTTGTTTTGGGCGGGACCTTGCTCATGGGCGGAGTCTCACGCTGAGAGCATTTTCCAGGGCGAGATTTCTGAGGGTCTGTTCTGACTCAGAGGAGGCAAAGCCCAGCTTCCTTCCAGGAAGAAGGCGGATTTAGGGCCGGGGGCGCCCTCTTTCACAGCTGAAAGAAGGTGGAGTCAGCAGTGTAGCACAGGAGGGAGAAGGCAGGGTCAGGCCCGACCACTCAGGTCTCAGAGGAAGTTTCTCTCGAATAGATCCGAGCTTCGCGCCTGGAGCAAATTGACAAGGAACTGCTGGAGGCTCAGGACCGGGTCCAGCAGACGGAACCTCAGGTACCGAAGGGGCTGTGCCCAGGGGCCCAGGGGGTGGTGACGGGCTTCAGGCAACTCAGGGACCTCCAGCTCTGCAGAGGATACTGGAATCGGTGTGCAAGCCCACCCACTTGGTCAGGGGGGAATAGCTGGCATCCATATGATGGAATGCCCCCAGATTGCACCCCCAGGCCTGCCGCTTTCCCTGCAGGCCCTACTGGCTGTGAAGTCAATGCCCGTAGAAGAGGACCCTGAGGCGGAGATCCCCACACACCCCGAGGATGGTAACCCACAGCCAGGCAACAGCAAGGTGAGGCAGGGCACCAGTGGGATTGGGGTGAAGGGGCCAGCATCCCTACTGGATATGAAGTCCTCCCCATTCCTTCTTTCTTTCCTTCTCTCTCTCTTTCTTCCTTCCTTTCTTTCTTTCTTTCTTTCTTTCTTTCTTTCTTTCTTTCTTTCTTTCTTTCTTTCTTTCTTTCTTTCTTTCTTTCTTTCTTTCTCCTTCCTTCCTTCCTTTCTTTTTCTTCTCTCTCACACTCCCTCTCTCCCTCTCCCTCCCTCTCCTCTTTCTCTTTCTGGCTTCCTTCCTGGTAGTAGGGATTGAACCCAAGGCCTTTGCACTGAGCTACACCTCCAGCCCCATATTCATTTATTTGTTTTGGACATTTACTCATTTATAATTGTCCAGGCTTGGCTCCAACTTGTGACCCTCCTGCCTCATCTCCCACAGGGCTGGGATTGCAGGAATGTACCTCCTACTGGGCTCCCCTGTCGCCATTGAATCCTCCCCTCCCCACCCCTATCCTGGAGCAGAGTTGCCCAGGAGTGGAAGATACCTCTAGCTTGAGGATCAGTGGGGCGGGGGGGGGGGGGGTCCCACTCCCACCCTCCTTTGCTTCTCCTGACCCCTGCAGGTGGAGGTGGTCTTCTGGCTGCTGTCCATGCTGGCGACACGCGACCAGGAGGACACGGCCCGCACGCTGTTGGCTATGTCCAGCTCTCCCGAGAGCTGTGTGGCCATGCGCCGCTCGGGGTGCCTGCCACTGCTGCTACAGATCCTCCATGGTGCCGAAGCGGGGGCCGGGGGTCGCACGGGGAACCCGGGAGCCCCCGGAGCCAAGGATGCGCGCATGAGAGCCAATGCTGCACTGCACAACATCGTCTTCTCACAGCCGGACCAGGGCCTGGCTCGCAAGGAGATGCGTGTCCTGCATGTGCTGGAGCAGATCCGCGCCTACTGCGAAACCTGCTGGGATTGGTTACAGTCCCACGACAGCGGGCCAGAGGTCGATGGTGCTGGTGGCGGTGAGTGCAGGGGCGGAGCATCTGCGCAATAGGTCACCACGCAGTGTCAGTAACAGTCTGGCCAGTGCTGGCTGGTACCTCTCGGTGTTATACTCTGTCTTGGAGGCCTTCTGGGCCTCACCTGTGTTTTTGTTCCTGGCAGCTCAGGAAAGGCTTATTTTGTTTTATTTGTTTGTTTGTTTGTATTTGTTTGAAACAGGGTCTGTAGTTCAGGCTGCCTTGAACTCACTGTGTAGCCCAGGCTGGCCTCAAACTCATCATTATCCTCTTGCCTCAGCCTCTCAAGTGCTAGGATCACTGGCATGCACCACCACAAAGTTAATCCAGGGCAAAGGCTGAAAGGTGTTGGGCGCAGGCCTGCTGAGTAGGCAGTCCCTGTTGTGCACTGAGGAACCATGTGGAAAGGGAGTCACTGCTTTGGGGGTGCCCAGGACTCAGGGCCTTGCATTGCTCATGGGATCCTTGCAGGTTTGTGGGGTGGACATTGCAGGGATGTAATCCGGATTCACCTGGCATGCTTGCCCGGGAGGGTGGTTCTGACCTGGTCCTCTCTGCCACAGCCCCTGTCCCCATTGAGCCTCAGATCTGCCAAGCCACCTGTGCTGTGATGAAGCTGTCCTTCGATGAGGAATACCGCCGGGCTATGAATGAGCTTGGTGAGTGTCCCCTGCCTCCCCTGGGGAGCCCAGCCCTTTCAGCCTTTGACAGTGACACTGTGGGCCAGATACTTGCTCATGTGTGTTGGTTCACTGGGGGTTGGGGAGGGAAGCCGAGAGGGACAGAGCCTCCCTGGGTCACATAGCACTTGTGGGCTTCTGTCCTGTGAATTGCACAGGTCCTCTTGGCCCTGACTTTTTAGCCCCAGATCTCTGGGCCCCATCCTGCCTAGAGTTGGGTTTCAGCAGGAATTGTTCAGGACAGGGAGTGGCTACAGGCCAAGGATAGAGGTAAAAAGATCCGATCTAGGGTACAGAATGCGCTCTCACGGGTTGGCCTTGTGGAGTGGTAGCTTTGAGGACATCCTGATGTTTTCTCTGTGGATATCAAAATGCTTGAGAGGCTGGGGTTGCAGCTCAGTGGTGTGCACTGGGCCAGTATGTATGAAATTTCGGATTCATCACTAGTGTTGGCAAGAAGAAAAAGAAAAGGGAAAAAGAGAGAGAGGGAGAGAGAGAAAGGTCTTCATAGTCTCTTGCTGAGGTGGAGAGGAAACTAGAACAGGTTTTTTTTTTTTTTTTTTTGTGAGACAGGGTCTCACTTTGTAATTCAGGCTGGCCCTGAGCTCACTATGGTGCCCAGGCAAGCCGCCACGAACTCAGCAATCCTCCTGTCTCTGCCTCCCGAGTGCTGGGATTACAGGCATGAGCCACCACGTCCGGCATTGTGGCATGCGGTGTTGATTGTTGGTGGGCGTGAGTCTCCACGCCCAGCATTATTTGTGGTTACCGGGGATTGAACTCAGGACCTTGCACTTGTGAGGCAGGCGCTGGAACCACTGAGCTAACCCTCCGGCCCTAGAACAGGTTTTTTTGGAGAGGTGTTTGGCAGCATCAGACACACATCCCTTCCATTTATAAGAAAACCAAAGGCAACTACTAATTCAAATAAAACCAGAAGGCTGAAAAATAACATGAGACTTCAGTTGTAGGGGATCAGCTAAACACAGTGACATGTGAGGTGATCTTTTTCATTCTGGATAAGCCAATAAGGGATTCATTGTCCTTTTCTGCCCTTAAATATTGTATGTTGCATATATCTTCCTTTTAGATTATAAAAACTGGTTTACAAAGTGGGATCCCTGGAGGTTTCTGAGATCCTTCAAGGAAGTCCATAGCCCACAAGTGTTTTTATAGTAACTGGTGATGTGATACTGTTTTTATTCTTCTCTGTTGGTAAAGAATGTTTTCAGTGGAGTTCTCATGATGCTCCTTCTCTGAAAACTACTGAACTACATAACACAGAGTTTGAAACTTTCTTTTAACTCCTAGCATCATAAACATTGAAGGTTTATAAACTATATCCGGAATTACTTAAGGTACTCAAAAAATTGGTGTTTTTTTTTGTTGTTGTTTGTTTTGTTTTTTTTGAGACAGGGTCTTGCTTTGTAGCTCAGGCTGGTCCTGAGCTCACTATGAAGCCCAGGCAAGCCTTAAACTCTTGGCAATCCTCCTGCCTCTGCCTCCTGAGTGTGGGATTATAGGTGTGAGCCACCACACCTGGCATTGTGGTGTGTGGTACTGATTGCTGGTGGGTGTGAGTCACCATGTCTGGCACTGTGGTATGTGGTTACCAGGGAACAAACTCAGGACCTTGTGCTTGTAAGGCAGATGCTGGAACCACTGAGCTAAATCCCCAGCCCCCTTCCAATTATTTTTGAGGTAGGGAGTTGCTGTGTAGTCTGGATTCGTCTTGAACTGTCAGCAATCCTCTTGCCTGGCCTCCTAAGAGCTCAGATTACATACCTGGCTCAAAAAAATTTAAGTATACATAGATTCTCTGAAACCAAATGGTTGCCTGATGCTTAGGCTAGACAATGGGAACACCACCTTTTGGTCCTGCAGGTGGCCAATCCCCAGCAACTGGATGTTTCATTTAGTACCACCAATAACTCTGATGCCCACACTTGATTAAGGGGTTTATTTCCCTATTATTAGTTTCTTTACTTTGTGTTAGTTCCCTTGTACAGTTACATTAGGAGCATAACTTTAGAAGTTTATCCCACTCCTACTTTGGTTATATATTCCATAACTTTGTATATGTATATATAAAGTTATGGTAAAATATATATAACAGAAATGTGGCACTTTAGTTGTTGGTGTATAGCCCACTATATTAAGCACATGCACACAGATGTCCAGCTGTCCCTATCATCCATCTTCAGCACATTCTCGTTTTCCTAAACTTCCCCATGAGACGCTGAGTCCTGGGCCCTCCCAGCCCAGCACCCATGAGGCCACTTCCTGTCTCTGGGGTTACCTGTCCTGGGTTTTCCCTGTCCATGGAGCCCACGTTGTGTCTTCTGTGTCTGGTGTCTCTATGGCGTCCTTGAGACTCATCCACACTGCCGTGAATGTCACAGCTTTGCTCAGTAATGTCCCAGGATGCAGGTGGACCTCGTGTGACTCCTTCCAGCCATTCACAGACACCTGGCTGTATCCACCTTCTAGTGCTTGTACACATGACTGGACACATCTCATTTTAGGGATTTCTTTTTCTTTTTCCTTTTATCTTTTTAGACTTGGGATAGAAACCATGGCTTTGACACTGAGCTACCTTCCCAGTCCTTTTTTTTTTTTTTTTTTGAGGCAGTGTCTCGCTTTGTAGTTCAGGCTGGCCCTGAGCTCACTATGTAGCCCAGGCAAGCCGCCGCAAACTCAGCATTCCTCCTGTCTCTGCCTCCCGAGTGCTAGGATTACAGGCATGAGCCACCACGCCCAGCACTGTGGTATGTGCTATTGATTGCTGGTGGGTGTGAGTCACCACGCCCAGCATTCTATGTGGTTACCAGGATCGAACCCAGGACCTTGCGCTTGCGAGGCAAGTGCCAGAACCACTGAGCTAAATCTTCGGCCCCCCCAGTCCTTTTTAAAATATCTTTTACTTTGGGGCCAGAGATTTAGCTCAGTGGTTCCAGAGCCTGCCTAGCAAGTGCAGGGTCCTCAGTTGGATCCTGGTAACCACATACAACAATACTGGGCATGCTGACTCACACCCACCAGTGATCAGTACTGCACACCACAATGCTGGATATGGTGGCTCATGCCTGTAATCCCAGCACTCAGGAGGCAGAGGGACAAACATCGCTAAGTTTGAGGCTTGCCTGGGCTACACAGTGAGCTCAGGGCCAGCCTGAACTACAAAGTGAGACCTGACTCAAAAAAAAAAAAAAAATTTTATTTTGAAAAAATCTTTTGAGACAGTATCTTTCCAAATTGCTAAATTGCCTAGAATGAACTCACATGTTTGATCCTCCTGCCTCAGCCTCCCAGAGTGTTAGGATTACAGGTGTGCACTACTATGCTAGACTCATTCTGGGATTTTCTTTTTTTTCCTGGTGCCAGGGATCAAAGTTGGACTTTTGTGCTTCCAAGATAGGTACAGTACCACTTGAGCTTAATCCCCAGCCCCCATTTTTTTTTTTTTTTTTTTGAGACAGAGTCTCAATGCCTCCCCAATGCTGGGATTATAGGTGTGTTCCACCATGCCCAGCTATATCATTTTGGAACTTTATTTTTTGTACCAGGGATCAAACTCAGGACCTCATGCTTGCCAGGCAGGGGATGTGCCATTGAGTTACGTCCCATGGCTGGAAATTTTTATTTAATTTAATTTATTTTTTTATGGTAGCAGGGATTGAACTCCGGTCCTTGTGGAACTTTTTGATATGATTTGCTAACCTCCACATGGTGACTGTCTTTTTTGTGTGTGTGTGTGCCGGGGGATCAGATTTAGGACCTCGCACTTGCCAGGCAGGCACCAGAATCACTGAGCTAAGTCCCTCACCCGAATGGTGACTCTCGCCCCACGGACGGTCAGTTCTGTGCCTGTCACCTTCGCTCAGCAGAGCTCTGCGTATAGGTGCGAGTTTTTTCTCCACCTCCAAGGGGCTGTCCCCTGCCGCTCCAGGTCGTCACTCTTCTGTAAAGTGAGTGCAGACGAGAGGCCGTGACAGTCACCCCTCTGCTGTGCTGTGCGCCGCACGTTCCGTTCTGCAGATGCTGCTAGTGCCTGCCAGTCTCGGGCAGCGGCTCCCCGAGGAAGTGGTCCGGAGTGCAGGGGACGGTGCCGCTGAGGGCCGGGGGGGGGGGGGGACTGATGCGCAAGTGACAGCACGGCAGAGACCTGGCCCGGGGCCAGGTGGCCTGGGGACGCGGTGTGGGGGCAGGAGCGGGGCTGGGCTGGGAGGGACCCGGGAGTCTGGGGACCGGCTGGGGCTGCAGGGCAGAGGCCAGGGCTGCCCTCCAGCCCCAGCCTGTCTGGGTCCCTGCAGGCGGCCTGCAAGCGGTGGCGGAGCTGCTGCAGGTGGACTACGAGATGCACAAGATGACCCGGGACCCCCTGAACCTTGCCCTGCGCCGCTACGCAGGCATGACCCTAACCAACCTCACCTTCGGAGACGTTGCCAACAAGGTGCCCGGGGTGGTGGGTGTGAGGATCTGCGCTACCCTAACAAGGCCCCAGGGATCGTCTGAGCGTCCTTCCACATTACCCTAACCTCAGAGAGGCCCAAGGGGTGGGGACAATCATTACCAATTTACAGATGGGTAGACTGAGGGCCAAAGAAGGCCAGGAAGTGAAGTTCTGTTCTGGGCTTGCTTGGCCAGACCAGCATCCTCTGGGCCACTGCACTCTACCTCTGAGGACAGTTTCCATGGCAGAGCAGAGACCCCTGTTGTGTGTCTATGTGCATGTCAAGGCCTCAGTTTCCTCCCCTGACTTTTGGGGTGACCCAGAAGCCAGCGAGCTGCAGAGTTCAAGAACTGGAAATCCAGCATGAGGATAGGGGAAGGCGAGGGGTTGCCTGCCTTCCGTGCAGGCCCCACATGCTGTGACTGTCCCGTGTCATTCCCAACAGGCCACCCTTTGCGCCCGCCGGGGCTGCATGGAGGCCATCGTGGCCCAGCTGGCATCAGAAAGTGAGGAGCTCCACCAGGTACCTGGCAGGGCGCAGGCAGCCTTCTTTCTCGCAGGGGTCAGAGGTCTCTGCAGGGCTGTGCCGGGGTCCAGGCCCCTCCAGCCAGGGGGTTGGCGGGAGTGTGAAGGCGCCACCCTGTGGAAGGGAGGGCCTCAGGTTCCCGTCACACCTGCCCCTCCAGGCAGCCGTACCCACCCCGATAACCCCGCCTCCTCAGCCCTAGCCCTACCCACACGCCCATGTTGCCTCTACCCCGCCCGGTCCGTGGCCCGTATCCGCTTCTCGGCCCATCCTTTACCGCGCTGGGCTGCAAATCACCCCGCTGCTCCGGCCCTGTCCACCCACACGGCACGTCCCTTGCCCTGCGCCTCGCTCCAGGTGGTGTCCAGCATCCTTCGCAACCTGTCCTGGAGGGCGGACATCAACAGCAAGAAGGTGCTGAGGGAGGTTGGCAGCATGACGGCCCTGATGCAGTGTGTCCTGCGGGCCACCAAGGTGGGCACCAGAGGAGGCTGGGGATGAGGGGGGATCCCAGCCCGCCCAGCACTGACCCCTGCCGCCCTGTGCCCAGGAGTCCACCCTGAAGAGCGTGCTCAGTGCCCTGTGGAACCTGTCAGCTCACAGCACGGAGAACAAAGCAGCCATCTGCCAGGTGGACGGCGCGCTTGGCTTCCTGGTGAGCACCCTGACCTACCGCTGCCAGGGCAACTCCCTGGCAGTCATCGAGAGCGGCGGAGGGATCCTGCGCAACGTGTCCAGCCTCATTGCCACACGTGAGGACTACAGGTCAGCCCTGCCCCGGGAGTGCGGGGCTGGGGGCGGGGCCACGCTGAGGACTGATTTCCTGGGAATAGGTAACCTGATCATCCTTAGGAATTAATTTAATTTTATTTTTCTTTACCATGGAGTTCAGGGTGGCCTTGAACTCCTGGTAATCCTCCTGCCTCAGCTTCCCAAGTGCTGGGATGACAGAAAGGCACCATAATTTTCCAGTCTAAATATGCCCGCAAAACTGCCAGGGCTGTACTCATACTACAATGCTCATTAAAGAAAAAATTACGACTTGAATCCAGGGGTGGTGACATAAGCCTATCATCACAGCATTCTGGGAGGATGAGATAGGAGGATTGAGAGTTCTAGAATTTACTTTCTGGTACTGGGAATTAAATTTAGGACCTTGCACTTGTCAGGCAGGCATGGAAGCACTGAGTTACATTCCCAGTTCCCATCCCGAATTTAGAGATTTGGGGACATATAGCTTAGAAACAACTTAGTTCAACTTGAGTAGCACAAAAAACAAAACAAGGGCCGGAGTTATAGCTCAGTGGTTCCGCGCCTGCCTCGCAAGCACAAGGTCCTGAGTTTGATCCCAGTAACCACATACAATGCTGGGCGTGGAGACTCTCGCCCACCAGCCATCAATACCACATACCACAGTGCCGGGCGTGGTGGCTCTCGTTTGTAATCCCAGCACTTGGGAGGCAGAGGCAGGAGGATTGCTGAGTCTGAGGCTTGCCTGGGCTACATAGTGAGCTCAGGGCCAGCCTGAACTACAAAGCGGGACCCTGTCTCAAAAAAAAAAAATTGTTTTAAGTAATATTAATAACAAATGTCATTCTTTTTATTATTTAGTAAATAATATTCATAGATATTTATAAAAGCAAAATGTTTTTAGTTATATAAGGATAGCCTACATACTGCATGGGATATACTTAGATTATTGATTTGTTAAATTTATTTTTTAAAAAGGGAAATAGAATCTTTTACTGTATTTTTGTTCTGTTTTTGTTTTCTTCCTTCCTTGCTTCTCTTTCTCTCTCTCTTTCTTTCTGTACCAGGGATCCATGTCAGGGCCTTGCCCTTGTGAGGGAGGTGCCCCATGATTTCTTAAATTTAAAAAACTACTTCTTAGCTGGGTGTGGCGGCAAATGGCTATAATCTCAGCACTATGGGAGGTTGAGGCAGAAGGGCCTCAAGGGTAAATTTAAGGATACCTTAAATTTACATAGTGAGTTCAACACCAGCCTAGGCTATAGATCACTTCTTTTATTTATTTATTTTTGAGACAGGGTTTTGCTTTGTAGTTGAGGCTGGCCTTGAGCTCACTATGGAGCCCGGGTGAGCCTGACTCAAAACAGTCCTTCTGCAACTGCCTCCTGAGTGCTAGGATCACAAGAACGAGCCATCACAGTGGCAAAAGGTGTGGCAGCACACACCTGTACTCCCAGTACTGGGCAGATTGGGACAGGAGGAAAGCCAGAGGTTCAAGACTAGCCTGAGCTCCATAGCAGGACCCTGTCTCAACCCCACACTCCAAATAATTACTTCTTAAGTCATGTTAACCGTAAAACACACCTCATTAAAATAAAATATTTAGTAAATGTTTATAAGTCAAATATGCTGGTACATGCTTGTAACTCTAGTACATGGAAGACTAAGAGGATCCCCGTGATTTTGAGGCCAGCTAGGACTGTGTAGTGAGTTCAAGGATAGCCTGAACTACATATATATATGTTTTTGTTTTTAGGTTTTTTTTTTTTTTTTTTT
>PVIC010006998.1:0-52350 GCA_004025085.1 Thryonomys swinderianus
TTTTTTTTACAAAATGGAGTATTACTCTGCCATAAAGAATGACAAGATTGATCCATTTAGGTGCAAATGGAGACGCCTGGAGGATATACTAATAAGTGAAATCAATAGATCACAGATAGACAATTTCTGGATCTTCTCTTTAGCATGAACACCTGTAGATGCAAATGAGTTCTAGAAAGTAGGACAGCTTTTATAGAGTGGAATATTTCTATAGGAAATTTGGTGTGGGGATGTGATGAGGGGAAGGAATAAATATGATACAGAAAGAAAATAAAAGAGCATGTATAAAGGGGGGAGGAGGGGGTGGGTAGGGATATGGGTAAAAATGAGAATTAACTTATGGCATATACTGGTACAAATTTCCCAATGTTATAAGTGATTTTGAGATGTATATAAATTGTACCAATAAAGAATTCAATTAAAAATTAGTCTACTTAAAGGCTTGAAATGCTATTCTTATCAGATAAATAAGCAGCTTAGAATTTGCCTTAGAGTTGCAAGATTCGAAAAACTGCCAAATGAATTGCTTGTGTAAGATAATGGCATCTCTAGGGTATTTATGGCTGTGTTGGGACGCTTCCAGTATCTACCCTAATTTACACACAAACACGAATAATAGTTAGCTTTTAAGGATTATGTCAGTGAACACAGAAATGTTCCATAAGAATGCGAACGGTTCAGTCTTGTTCAAATTCTGGTTGCTAAACAGTGACTCCTACATTTTTTTGTTTTGTTTTGTTTTTGTTTTTGTATTTTTTGAGAAAGGGTCTCGCTTCACAGTTCAGGCTGGCCCTGAGCTCACTATGTAGTCCAGGCAAGCCTCGAACTCAGCAATCCTTCTGTCTCTGCCTCCCAAGTGCTGGGATTACAGGCGTGAGCCACCACGCCCGGCAGTGACTCGTACATTTTAACAAAGACTTCAGACATCATCAGAATGAGAGATATTTCTACAGGGAAGTCACATCTCACCCGGCAGCAGGCGCAGCTCCCCCGAAGATGAGTCAGCGCCAGGTTGCTTTCTTGCTGGATCACTCAGCTGCAGCACGTGGGTGAGCAGTCGGCCGCATTTTGCCCCCGGGGATTTGGCTCGGTGTCTTTTGCGGCTCTTCAGGAGCATCCTGGTGTTGAGTCCAACGGACACGGAAATACCACAAACCGGAAATGCAGTTCGACCTTCCCAGAGTGTGAGGAGAGGTGAGCTATCCCCGCCTGGGGAGCGCCCCAGTTCTTCACTCCGCTGGGCCCCATGGTTTGCCAGATGAACTGTATCAGACGAGAAATGGACAGAACTGGACGTCGGGGTGGAGTTAGCGCGAGGTGGAGAGTTCTCCCGGTCTCTGAGTTCTGGCAGCGTCGTCCTTTACTGAGATTCCTGTTTTCAGAAATATGCCAGAGACATGTTAGTGTGGCACGATCCACCGTGACGTCATCACTTCGTTCTCATGGGTTCATGTTGTCACCATATGCGGACAGGAAGACGCTAGTTAGCTACCACACGCACCGGCTAGCTGTATAGGCCATCACTTCACACCAAAACTATTTTCCTGCAAGATACAGTGTATAGTCATCTTCTTTCCATTCTGTGAAGGGATAAATTACCAGATAAAACTAAATTAGTCCAAGTTATACTTTTGTTATTTTAAAGGAAAATAGTCCACATATTTATCTAAGACAACAACTTCCAATTTAAGTAAAATATCGAATGTTTTTTTTTAACTCAGGCAATAAAGTCTTATATAACAGACATTAGGACTCTTCAAAATGATTAATGATTAATAATTAATGTTTGTGCACCGGTGTTTAAGCACAAGAGAGGGAAAGAGACACAAAATATTCCTCAGTAAGGATTTACTCAGAATAATTTACTGATTTTATGTAAAAATAACAATGTATTCTGGAATACTTACTAAGAAGGCTTACCTCTCCTCTGAAAAGCTATTTATTTAACATCAAAAAAAACATAAAGGGATTTCTCATTAATGTCTGTTTAGAGGTCAATAATTTAAACTCACGCGACAGAACGTAACGTGTTTACCAATTGCAGCACTACAGGAATATTAATCAAATGTGAAGAAATTAAAAAAAATCTACTGACAACCATATGGTGCACTGAGAACAAGTTGGAGAGAGAGGAAAAAACATCTCCTAAGAGACAACATAATTAAAAGTGAGAAGAATGTCTTTGCCTACAAAACATACTTTCTAAGAAAAAGATGAAAATTCAACACATGTGCTGCATAGGGCTGTAGGAGAGGGCATGGCACAGGTCACATGAAGGCAGATCTGAAAACCATTAGACAGAGCTAACAAATGTCAGCAATGAGCAAGGGTGTGTCCTCTGCATTTAATGGGGATGATGTGAAATACTAGAAAGGAGTCTAAGCCCCCATATAATATTTCAAGATCATGTCACTATTTACTAGTCTTTGAAATGCAAATAGAAAAACTCGTTAATTCACACTGAATGATACCTTTACAAGCAGGAACATGGACATTGGATCATTGTCATCACATAGTATTGATTAGACAATATGTGTTATAATATACATCCCTGGAAGGGGAAACTAGACCTTGTTAAAGAATAAAACATAAGTGAATATAATGTAAATAAAAGATCATCTGTTATACCTTCCCTCCCTAGCCTTCATCCTATGTCTTCATAATTCATGTCATTATTTCCAGTGTTTTTAGAAACTAAAATGTTCTCATTTTCCTTGGATAATAGGCAATTCTTCCTTTTTGAAAAAAAAGACTTTAAATATTTGTTAATTTTAGACTCCCCCAGCTGTTATTTGAAAGTCATTGTTGTCCAGTTTTTCATTCCTTCCCTTCAGTGTTAGCGCAGCGGATACAGGAGGTTGGCACAGTCCACACGGAGAACTTACACGTCTCTGTCACATTAGGCATCACTGGTGCTGGTAATGGGAATCACATGGGCAGTACCAGCATTGGAGGTCGCCCGTCCCCCTGCAAGGGACAAATGCACATGTGTTTGCCAGGACATCGCTCAGCGTTACCCAGAAGATCATAAATGAAGACAGCAACCAACACAGGCCCACATGTCTTCCTCCGGGTAAGTTAATGTTTTCCCTCACTGGTGGTTAAAGACATGTGTAAATCCTTGGAGGTATGTTCCAAACCCACAGGGTGGAAGTATTTGAAAACCTGCACCCTGCTAGGCATTGGGGAGGGAGAATCTAATCCAAGACCTCTTGTTTTACAGTGAGTCTGTTAAAGGAAAAAAAAACAAAAAACAAAAAACAAAAAAAAAACATTCCTTTCAACACTCCCCTCACACCTAACATGGAAATGATGAAGGCACATTTACACTAGGAATACAAAGAAGCATGAATTATTTTGCAGCTTTACTGTGCAATATGCCTGCAGGAGTCCAGTGAAAGTAGAGCAAGCCAATAATGCCTTTCTGAATATACATCCGCATGTCTAAGGCACTAGTGCTGCCTGATAATATGCAAGTTGGCATCTCTCAAAGCCAACGTCTGGAGAACGGGAATGTTGTGGACCTTCTTGGGTTTAACTACGGACTCTGGGGTCCACATAGATTATGTCCTTTCGGAAACTGTGCTAGGCAAAAACCAAAAACACTGCCAATCTTGTAACTCTGAAGGGTGATGAAATCATTTTGTTTTCTTTTGACTCGATAGAACAAGAAAAGGGGAAAAAATATGTTTTTTGCTCAGGGACAACTCCTTTTGCCATGAATTACCTATGACACAACTACCAAAGCTTTCTGCCCTTCTTGGGGTTATGGAAAAACTATCTGAAAACATATAATGGAAATGCATCTGGGGTTTTACCAGCAAGATCTGACTATTTAGTTTAGTGTTTAGTGTCCTCTCAGAAACATCTGTGTGTTTCTGTACATATGTCTCCTCACAGTCTCATCAGTTCAAGTTTATTTTAGCATATTGTGTATGTTAGACTCTTAGCTGAAAATCTTAATCTGAGGAAATAAAAATTGTCAAACTGACTTTAGAAATAGATAATTGAGTAGATGTGTAGAGAATAAAGAGAGTTGGACTTTGTTGTTATTTTTAAATATTCCAAATCCTAAACATTTCTTTAGTTATCCAGTAAAATATCCAGGGAAAAGATCTCTCGGACGAATGCATTCTGCAGCTCCTCACATTGCATCAGCCCCTCCCCCTCCCCCCCCCCCCCCCCCCCCCCCCCCCCCCCCCCCCCCCCCCCCCCCCCCCCCCCCCCCCCCCCCCCCCCCCCCCCCCCCCCCCCCCCCGCCGCAGGGAGGTAATCCTGCTCTCATCTCCTGTCTTCTGCATGCCTGAAGCCATTCTCCAAATTTAAACTGGGATCATACTCAGCCTCTTTTGTGGGAATTTGAAATCCAGGAAGAATCCCCAAAGGATAAGGAGCTGAGGCTGGGGCAGGAAGACCTAAATCCTACTACTACTTGATCTTGGGCTCTTATCACCTTTGGTGCTTTGAGATACAGTGTGGTAGGGGCAGGACCTGGATTCCTCTCTAGCTTTAGAAAAGGAAGTGCTCAGGGCAGTGGTAACTGTGAATATGAGCTATCACTCCCCCAGGGGCTAAGAAGCCAGATAGAATAGGCTTCCATCAGCCAGAAGTCCAAACACTGTGACCAAGAGGGCGAAGTTATAGCAGTTACCAATACTTTGTCTTTTTAGCCATGAGCAAAATTGTGCAGGACATTAGAGCTACTACTTTATCGTATGAAAGAGGGAGTAAGAAAGTGAATTCAAATTAAGAAAAGCCAACAAAAAGAGCACCCCTGAAGAAGTCACCAATGTAGGTAACCTGACTATAATAGAAAGGGAGAGAGTGGGAGGGTCGCTGAATTTCACAGCATGGATCTGAACTTTGTTGACCCCCCAAGTCACCTTGAGGCACCCAGCTTGGCAAGGTGCACCTCTTTGGTCTTTTTGTGAACAGCACTTTCCCTTTGTAGGGTTAACACGTGAAGCCTCACACGACATTCAAGTGTTTCTTGATATTTATTTTCCTTGTTAGGATCATTACCAGAATTTTTTCAGTATCAGTGAAGATTCAAGTGCATAAATATTGTCTTTACAACAACATAAAAATGATAATTCACTGAAAATGCTTTAGGACCTAGCAAATAAGTATCAGGAGGAACCAGAAAAACAGAAGCAGCGGAGCTTGAACTCATGAGATGAGGGAGTAGGTTAAATATATGGCGAGATAAAGTACTGTTTACCAACAGTAACGTTTGACTTTGATTTTATATTTTGGCAAAGACACCTGAAGTCAATCTTCTGCTTTGTTGCAATGGTTCACAGAACCCAGGAAAGGATGTTGGTTTAAATTAAACGAAGTGGAAACAATGCATCGTTTTTGACAACATTTTGAGAAAGGAGTCAAAAAGCACGCAGGAGTGACCTTGGTAGACTTGATTCTATGAGTTGCGACTTCCTACCAATGGGCTGGATCCCCCACAAACTAGAGAAGCCATTCTCTGTACAGTCGTGAGGAGGACCCCAGAGTGACTGACAGACTGACCTTTCTGAGGATAAAGAGGTAGCTGTGTTCTCTAGGTCAGAGCTGACAGCGGGACATTGCACTACGGGATGTCACTCCGCGGTGTGAGGTAGAACAAAAAATCTCCCAAAGTGTAGAAATCTCTCACATCCTTTAACTGTCAGGTAATATGAGACTGTAATTCTAATCATGTGAACCGAAGTGGAATTTCAGTGCAAAATACTGCAACTGCAAACATTTTTGTCTGTGTCTCTGGCCCTGGCTTTCCCCTCCTTGAGTGTGAAGGGTGAAGAGGTGGAGGCATACATGTAGCTTCTCACCAGAACTGTAATATAGCCACCACTTTTCTATGCCGTAATTGATATAGTTATTATAAGGAACCTTCAATCTGAGGAAATAAATCTACAGATAATGCTTTCTTTATCCCTTCTTGAAAGCAGACCAAAGGGACATTACTTCGCACCACTCCAGCTAATGCCTGCTGTAGGCCGCCTACAAAGGTCCATGCTGAACCCTGGGAGCGAGTTCTAACTGCAGGGACCTGTGGGGGTGCCGAAGGTCCCAGCTGTGGATGGGAAGCCCTTTCTTTTGTTAAATCGTGGTGCTGGTGACAAGATTGTCTGGTCTGAAGTTACCTCCATCACCTTGAAATGACTAAGAATATAAAATGGGTCACTGTGTGGGTGATACAGTGTTTGCTAGGCCTACTGCACAGAAGTCTCAACAGTTTTTGTTTGTTTGTTTGTTTGTTTGTTTGTTTGAGACAAGATCTCACTTTGTAGTTTAGGCTGGCCCTCAGTTCACTATATAGCCCAGGCAATCCTCGAACTCAGCAATCCTCCTGCCTCTGCCTCCAGAGTGCTGGGATTACAGGTGTGAGCCACCACGCCCGGCACTGTGGTATGTGGTATTGATGGCTGGTGGGCGTGAGTCACCATGCCCAGCATTGTATGTGGTTACCGGGATCGAACTCAGGACCTTGTGCTTCTGGGGCAGGCGCTGGAACCACTGAGCTAAATCTCTGGCCCAAGTCTCAACAGTTTTGATACTCTTACATATAGGTGGAAGAAGCTGAAACATAAGCTGCAAAGTTTTAGAAGACTCACACTAAGTTCTTGACAATGCCGTTATCCAAGGTAATTCCAGAGCCTCCCACATTAAAGGGTAAAATGGTAAATTGTTCACTTGGCGACACTAGAAAAGAATTACCATGTTCCGCGTGGTTCTTTGGATTTGGACATTATATATACACCACATTTGGGAAAACTGCTCAATCCACTGACTGTAATAGGTCGCTCTGAAAGCTGAGAGCTTTAAGTGATTTTCAGCAGAAATGAAATATTTTGTTCTTAGGAAGCAGCAGAATTAAGGAAACTAATAAAAAGGTTTCATAAAATGCTTGTCAAAAGCCCATATAAATTTTTTAAATGAAATTAATATATTAAAATACTAATAAATAAAATGAATATAAAAGGGTAAAAGTAGCTGTAATACGGTGTTTTCTAGTTACTTATTCAATTTAAAAGAATATCAAGAAATTTTTGTGAATTACTGAATAATGTATATTATAAAAAACTGGAAATGATACACACATATATATATGTCCCTTCATCTTCATAAAATATACTATTTACATAAAAAAGCATCTATTATTCTTCTATAGGACAATTTAACATTGTGATCTACATTCATTTTATTTCAGTGATTATTTGTGAAAGTTTTACAGATTTGATAAGGAAATATAAAGTCTCAATAATTGTACATTTTAAACTGGAGCATAAATTAGGTATCATTAGCAAACAGGAGTATCTTTTTTTAAGCTCTGTTTTCCTCTGTTGTGTACAATGGTCCTGAATTTATGGATTTAAACATCCACCCCAGCAGTTGTCATGGTTCCTGAAGTTCAAGACCTGCACCACTGTGCACAGTAGTCTGAGTATTTTTTAGGAATACATCGAGCCTAATAACTGTTATTTTTTGAGCACTTGAAATTATTCTATATTTTAAAATAATATTTCATATTTTTTTCAACAGCCCCATGATTCACTTGAAATAGTTCATAGTTACTTATGTTGGATACAATTCCATTACATTAATACCTCTATTTATATGTAAACTAGTCTTGATTGCTAAACATTTAAAAGACTTCCACTTATTTCCTCCTAAAATTTATAAATACTTTTAATGAAAATTATCAATTTTCCCATTTGTAGGGCTTACCATAATTAGGAAAATATTTCAACCTTTGCTACTTATCACACTTGTTCTAACCATCAGATGATAATTTTTGGCTTCTAGTTTTACTTTTAGTCTCTGATTTTAGGTTATTATTTTCATGTAGCTGTTTTATCCATATGAAATTTACTTATAAGTAAAAACTCTAACTTGATGCTTTCAAATATGTAATTGATTTTCTCAAAAGTAATACTGAATATTTCTTAATTCACTGATCCAAGTGAAACTTAAATGTAAGTCTAATAAACTCATACTCCATTATCATGCTCTTTAATTAATATCATTTTTAAATCACCATTTAATTTCCTATAAAACCGCTCTCCCCATTCCTTTTATGCCTCAAAAACTGCCTTATGGTTCTTACATAGCTGTTTCAGAATGACATATGATCATCATTTTCAGTTTCCTCAATAAATAGAGGTTGGTTTCAATTGAGTTTCTACTAAAAATACTATCTTCAAAGAAAATTTTAATTTTTACAGTCTTACTTTTTACACATGGAATTATTCATTTAATAATTGATTCTCCAATAGACCATAACTTTATATGTGAGTCTTCATATAGACTTTTCCTTTCTTACTATTAATTACTGAAGATACTTTAGAATTCCTTGTTTTGTTTTGGTGGGTCTTTTTGGTATGAGGGATTAAAATTTTTTAGATAATATTGAATTCTGTGAGGAAATTTAAAGTTATCACGGTCAAGACACTTAAGAGAAAACTGTTCAACACTGTGCTAATCAAACTTTAACCCTCAAATCTGAATTTCCCATTCCAGTTTGTAAACTTTGTTGAACTGCCCCACCACTAAAATTTTTCTACTGGTCAAGTATCAACTTTGTATAAATTTATTACACTTTCAGGTGTCATATTTTTCCTATTGCCATGTTTATATCCTCAACTCCGGATTGTCAATTTAAAATGCCATATTTGTTATTCTACACTTTTCAGAGAGCAAAGCGGGCACAATAAACGTTTTCTGAATGTAATGAGGTGTCACTTCAACACTGTTATAAACTTTATCATCTAGAAAACTCACTCTTACAGTCACACGGTACATACACCGACCTATGATCCCATTGCAGGATGTTTTCTCCCTCAAAGATGGATGTGCTGTGCTCACATATAAATCGCTTGACTTTTTAGACCAACAAGAAGCTGAGTGAACTTTTCTGGAAAAACTTTGATTTTTCTCAACAACACACTCAATTGAATTTAAAGACCTGGAATTATTTATCTACATGCATCAGATTGTTTGAACTTATTTTTACAAGTAGCACATTATCATAAGTGGGATAATTTTTTCCAGTAGTATGTAATTTGTTATCCCCGTAATCAGGAAATTGGGATGTGTTTATGTGTTTTTGATCAAGCAGCTCACAAAACTGTCTTCCTAGTTCTAAAGCGTTGCAGTTCCCTTTTGGTTTTAGTTGTTCAAGTAGACTATTAAAATATATCCAATTTGAGATTACTTCCTGTCCCTTTTCAACACCTAAAACACTTATTTTTTCATGTCTGATTATATTAGATAGAATTTAGAAAGATATGTAAAATAATACTGGAAGTAAATGAATAATTCTGTACTATCTATTCAGTTAAAATGAATTTAAAGATATATGGTATCAAATGAGATTAATATTGATATGGGGCAATTCTGTCTAAACTTTAAAATGTTTCCTTTCAAATCTTAGTTGAATACTATTATTTAAATTTTAAAGGCACATTAATTTTAAACATATATTTTTAAGTCCATGGAGATGTTACATATATTTGTTTGTCCTTTAGTCTTCTTAATTAAAAATGTTTTAGAGTAGTTCTTCATTGACAGATACTTCTTATTCTTTTGTAGTAAAGTATTCTCATATTTTTCTAATACAATTTTACAAATAATAATGCTGATACTATAGGTTATGTATTTGTGTTTGCCGAATTCTACGTACTCCTGTGGTGCCAGCTTAGCAACATCAAAAAATAAAGATATTACTCTCATAGTCAAGAGACTGCTAACAAGTTTTAAGAAAATCAATTTAAAGTGCTAATGAGAAAGTCAGAGTCATTATTGGCTAGTTAGTGAAGTTATAACCTTGCTGAGGACTCCAAGGTATAGTTAGATAACTCACTGCCTAGATTATAAAAATGTATATTCATATTATTTATTATTATTTAGTTTTTTTCCACTTTATGAATATATCCCTGAATTCTGTCAAGCATCACAGTGTAGAAAGAGAAGGTAACATTATCCAACATAGATTTGTGTTCTATGGGAAGAAATCAAAGAGGACAATGGTTCTACAATTAGAACTCTGCCATCCTTATCCCCATCCTCATTAGTATTTTTAATATCTGCTGTGTTGAAATACTTTTCCTATCTAAAGTGGCATGTGGCACTATAGAAACAGCAGTTTGATCTCAGCCTGTGAGCAATAGAACACAATTATCACACATGAACTGATTTGGGAACTTTTAACTTAAAGGGTAGAAATAAAAAGGTACACACACTGAAAAGAGACTATTAAAGTTTAATGTTAACACTTAAGGTAAATCTACACAATCCTTTATAAAACTTAAGAAAATTAAAACTAATGTCAAAAACTAAATAAGATTTAAATAAAATTTATTATGTAAATAATATGTAAATCACGAAAAGTTCCAAAATGCACTTTTCATAGATTTTTATACATAAATATCTAAATATTAGGTATTTATCCTGGACCAGGGGTTCTACAATTTATCAGTTGTTAAAGGTATCACATAAAACACATCTTCTAAAATTCATTTTTCTATTTTATTTGGTTTTATACTAACAATTATCCAAATGCAATTGTAATTAATAAGACAGTTATCCCTTCAACTATAAATTTATACATTTGAATCTTTTTAGTATTGTGTAATATAATGAAACATGTTCTTAGGCAAGTATAACTTTATATACATTGTTGAATACAATGTGTAAACTTGTACATCCTCCTGCAGTCGGACTGCTCTATTTTTATTTAATTTAAAGATATTGATATAACTTTTTTCTAATTAATTACACACCATATATGTGTTTGTGTCAAAGACGGACCAACAGTATACAAGGCCTATCATGTATACAGACTCTTGTGCTTGGCTAATTTTATTTTATTTTTTAACCTTCAAACTAAAATTTTAAGATTTTTCTGTAGGATTTACTTAAAATTCTAAGTAATAATTTACTATTGATCTTCATATTTGCTCAGTCTTTGAAATTTAAAAAAATGTATTCTGAAGTTCAATTCAGTGATCTGAATTTTTATATTTATAATATTTACATAGTAATGTTTTACTACCCAGAAATGTAGCCTAACATGGATGATGAATAACATTATTTTGTTAGTATCTTTTAAATAAAATTTTGAATTATTTTACTTACAAGCATTTATTTATCTCAGCCTTTTATTTTTGTGAACTTCACTCCTATTATCTTTATGTTTGCCTAGGAGTAAGAAATCTAATTAAAGCTAACAAGATTTTCAAATAACCATGCATATAGACATCAAACTAAGGGGAAGGTGGCAGAGCTTTGAAGAAACTAATAGATTTTATGACAATACTTTACTTTGTTAGATGCCATATAGTATTTCTTCTTTGTATTAACAATTTTGCTAACATGTGCTGAAGTTCTCTATTTAAATACTACTCATGACTGTTAAGCTTAGTGTTTTATATGGTGATCCCCAATTGTTAGCACAATTTATATAACAAGTGCTCTTTTAATATTCTACTTTATTTTCCTTTGAAATTTGTATTTTCACTGCACTGTACATTCCATCATTAATGTCTCCTTTTCAAGCAGGTACAAAATAAGTTTTTTATAGTGCTCCTGAATTAATTCTCAAAACATAAGCATCACTTTGTTGACAATATTAACAATATCATGTTAAAATACGCAAGATAACATGGAATGTTTGTTACTTTTGTTCCTTAAAATATGGAAAGTACTCAGCAAAATTTCTGACATAAAGTATGGCTCAGTAACTATAAATACATTTTATTATAAAATGTAGATATGTTTTTTTTTTTCCACAATGACATTGCAGTCGTTTATGTGGAAGCAAAACTTGCTGCAAAGATAGTTTTCCAATAAATTGTTTATCTTTTCTTTTTTGATCATTTATTTAAAATGCATTTTACTTGACATTTATTAAGTAGACACTTGGATAGTCACTATGAATTCTCTCTCCCTCTCTCTCTGTCTCTCTCCCTGTCTCTCTCTCTCTCTCTGTCTTTCTGTCTGTCTGTCTGTCTGTCTGTCTGTCTGTCTCTCTCTCTCTCTCTCTCTCTCTCTCTCTCTCTCTCTCTCTCTCTCTCTCTCACCAAGAATCAAACTCAGGACATTGCACTTAACAGGGAGGCACAGTACCATTGAGCTAAATCCTGCCACTATCACAATAAATTCAATAAGGATTGAAAATATAAATTTTTGTCATTGAATAAATCCTGTTTGCATATTTTTTAGGGCTCATGGAATACACTTTGATGAAAAACTTCACGGGTCTGAATAATTCGGAATTTTGATTTCATTTCATGCTAGTAGTACTGATCTGTTTCATGTTCCAGTTGTTGGTGATTGAGGAAACCACATCATCTGACTATGAAGAAAGACAGTTATTTAATGCCTTTTATTCAAAACTATAGATTGAGAAGTAGTATCCTAAAATAATAGTTTTAAGATCCAAGTTAAAAAGTACTTAATTTCCAGCCATGCGGATGGGTAGAACTCCATCCATCCGCACGTTAACAGTCACAGACCTCTTCTTAGGGCGCTCTGTGTCTGGAGGCCCGGTAAGGGAGGCGCTCCTATGGTTTGCCTGGTCGCTCAGGACAGACGACTGTTCATAGGAGAACGCTGACTGCTCACTACGTACTCAGATTTTCTGCTGGCTCAGTCCCAGCAAACACTGTTCTTTTGACCTTCTCTTTGCCCCCAGCCAGGGCACTGTGAGTTCTGGGCAGGCAGCTTCGGAATTGCAGGCGCTGGGGCTGACTCTGAGAAGACAGCTTTTTGTCTGGAGAGCGGCCGCAGAGTTTGAACGCAAAGGGCAGGTCAGTGACGCTACTCCAGCCCCTCCCTGCTCTTCACAGCTCTGGAGTCCAAACCACTTGCCGTCGGGTGGGTGTCTCCTATGATGTAAATCGGCTGAAGCACACCTATCTCCTCACACTCTCCTCCTTTCTTCACAGTGAGCACTGTCTCCTGCTGTCTGCAGTCAGGCGTCGTGAGCAGCTGACCTGTGTGCACCAGCGTTGGGCCCTCAGCCGGGTGTTTCTGGGCGCTGTCACCACCGGCGGCGGCTGCTCCTCCCCTTCCCGGGCCTCTCCTAACCACCTCCTGCTCCTGAGCTCTCCCAGGTCAGCCCTTTCAGATCGTACCGCCCCACGCATTTATTCCTGACTTGAGGTTAAGCCCTGAGCTCCTTTCTTCTTACATTTACTTCAGCACCAGTGACAGGAGTTCCCGCTCCTGGTCTTTGAGATGTTAATACCTTTAAAGGCTCTAACTACGGTCACACCCAGGACAATTTTGGTCAAGCACCTGGGGCCATTCCTTCAGGCAGTCACTGCGGGGAAGCTACTTTAGGTCCTTATCTCCTGTCTCTGGAGCGGAGTAGCCTAATCTCCCTAGAGGCCTTTCTCCAATTTGCAAATTTTCCTCCCTTCAGGGAGGAAGGAGAAAGTTTACTCCTGGCCGAGGCTAATTGCTATTGTGGAAGGATGGCCCCGGGTTTTCTCCTGTCTTTCTCCTGCCCTATGACTCAGCAAAATAGAGTTTTAGATGATGCCCGATTCTCTCTGTTACTAAAGTAGCCTGCACTAAAATAATCCTTACCTATTTAACTTCTGAGGTTCTTAGTTTTTGTTTTGATGCTTGCCAACAAATTTTCATAGTGTTGTCCATGCACAGAACAACATTCACCGCTGGTGGTTGACCTCATTTGCTGAAAAATGACCAAAGATCTGACTAAAATATTAATGGTGCTTTACGTTCTTTCTCCACATCTCTCCCTGGTGCAGCCTGCTTCCGGAAGCACCCCCTGCTCCACGAGGAAGCTGGGGTAGACACTTCTGTACGACATAGGTACAGCATTTACTAATTTTAAAAATATTAACTTGCCTAAAAAGCCCCAGAAGCAGTAGTAAAATACCATTAATTAAAGTAAAATAATAAAAGAAAATCGTGAAGTAAACCCACAAGATGCATTAAAAGGAGAATAAAATCCCAAAGAATATAACCAAATTCTGTCAAGCAGGTTATTTTTTTCATAAACTTATTTTAAAATGTATGAAAGTTTTATATATTAAAGCCATTCTAAATCTTTAATTTTAGAATAATTTGTTTATATACCATATGGGATGAAATAGTTGTAAAATGAGAATTTGTATATTTTAAATATACATGCACTTGTTTTGGTTTTATGTATATAAAGTATAGGGAATCTTTTGAGTCTAGATTGAATCCTTTATACGTGAGTGAAAACAGGTTGACAAATTCACTGCATGATGACTCCGTAGGCTGCGATGAGAAATGAAGTTCTCTCAATGGTAACATGTTTTCACCATCCCCCATTTTTGTCTCCAAAGTTCTAAATCTGTGATATACTCTGTTCTAGACCAAGAGTCGATTGTGGAGCAGGACACAGAGAAATGTGCACCCTGAGTGGGTTCACTATCTGTGCCCCCCCCCCCAGCTCTGCTGCCACGGCGCTGCACAGGAGTGCGTGGGGCACAGTGCTGGGCACGGACTATTGGGGTGATTTGGATTTGATAACGTACATTTTGCAACATCAACAAAGTGGCCATCAAATGCCTCTGTGTGGTCTCACACACTCCAAAGAAAGAAAAGGACATTGGCACATATTTTTAGTCCATCCCAAGTGTGAGGAGAATGTTAAAATGAAAGTCTCAGTAAACAAGTTGATGACAAAACTGAGCAGATTCTTTGTCTATTTCCAATTATGTGCCGCACTCCAACACACACACTTCCCCCTGCCTAGAGACCCTTCGCATTTGAACATTTTCTTCCTATACTTTTTGATCCTTATTCATATTTTCAGTTTCTTAGATCAGAGAAAAATGTGATATTTACACATCTATATTCAATTTATTTCACTTAAGAATATGATCTCAAGGTGCATCCATTTATTTAGAAATGTCTCGCTGGGCGTGGTGGCTCACGCCTGTGATCCCAGCACTCGGGAGACAGAGACAGGAGGATTGCTGAGTTCGAGGCTTGCCTGGGCACCATAGTGATCTCAGAGCCAGCCTGAACTACAAAGCGAGACCCTGTCTCAAAAAAAAAGGAATAGAAATGTCTCACTTAGCTTCCTTTATGGCAGAGTAGTATTCCACTGTGTAAAAACCACCACGCCTTCTTTATCTGTTAATTGGTTGATGGGTATTTGAGCTATTTCCAAGATTTAGCTATCACAAACTGAGCTGCTACAAACATGGGCATGCACATATCACTATGGTATGATGGAAAGATATCAAGAAACACAACGGTTGCGTCAAATAGAACCTCTGCTTTCAGTTTTTGAGGAATCTCCGCCCCGATTTCCACAGTGGCTGCGGCAATCTGCACTCCTACCGCCAGCGGAGGAAGACTTCTTTGTTTCCTATAGCCAGCACTTGTTTCCCGTTGATTTCTGAATAGCACCCATTCTTTCTAGAGTGAGATAGAATCTTACGATTGTTTTAATTTGCACTTCTTAAATTAACAGTGATGGTGGACATTTTTTTAAACTATGTACTTGCCTTTGGTACTTATTGATCTAAGAGTCTATTCATCTCAGATGAACGTGTTTTTAATAAGTCCTTCAATGTGGAGGATTTAATTTTTTTCAACTTTTTTTATATTCTAGATATTAGTCCTTTGTCTGAGGAACAGTTACCAAAATAAACCAGAAGACAAAATAGAGACAATGATCACTCATATAAAACTACCAAAAAAAATTGAGAAAAACATTTGAAGAGAGAGAAAGAGGATGGATACAATGAAACAAAAAAAATAAAAGTAAAAACCTAAATAATCAAAAGGAAAGGAAAATGACACACAAAACCAATGAAAAGGTTTATTTAAAAATAACTGATGGCTGTGTTGCTGTGGCAGTGTGTCAGGGAGACCTCAGGTGTGTGCTGAGTTGTCCTGCCAAGGCTGCAGGGCTAGTGGAGGTTCAGGGCTCCTCTTGGTCTTTCGTGTGGGCACCAGGCTAGTCTTCAGCCAGCAGCTGTTTGTCCCTCAGGGCCTGTCCACTTCTCCTTATGTTTGTCTCTGCTCTCCAGGTTCTGTGGGGCCATCACGGTGACTGGTCCTCCCCTCTTGGACCTTGCACGGCCTCCTCTGCCCCACACTAATGGCTCCTCACAGTGCTGGTCCCAAAGCGAGGGGAGTGTGGATTTCAGTCTCTGTTCATTGTCCCACTGGCCTTGGCCGCTTGACTCGTCCATTCATTCTCCGTGACCCTCTCTCTTGATCCAGCATGGCTGGTCCTCGGAGGGAGGGATTGTACATGGTCCCTCAGCACATCACCTCTGCTGGGCTCCTAACCTTGTTGTTACTAGAGATTTCAATTAGCCACTGTGAGGCAGGGTAAAGAGAGAGAAAAACTGGCAGCCTGTCCCTGAGGGAGCTTCTTCCTGGTCACTCACCCCTGTGTGTGCCAGCAAGGGGACTTGTATACAGGATGTAAATGTGGATTGAGTTTGCCACACCTTGACAGTCCATTTATAAAAAAAAAAAAAAAAAAAAAAAAAGTCTCAATGGTGGCTCTTGCTCTGTGCCCCTGTGGTATGCTGCTGGCAGCCCTGTGGGCTGGTAGGCTGTTTCATCAAGTCTTGTGCCTACGTTTTGTCTGATCTACAAGTCTCTTATTTTAGACTGATTTTGGTGTCAGGATGTGTGCCCCTCCTTTTCTGCCAATTACCTGTGTCTTTAGTTTCTTTTCTCTGCTTAGCTCCAATACGACTCCTTCTCTAGTCAGCCATGTTAAATCCTCTCAGGCATTTGGTAACTATATTTCAGTAGTTTTAGCACCCAATAGTATAGTGTTTAACACACACAAATTGCTCTGATGAATAACAAGGTTAATTCATATGGTACAGTTTTAGGTATGTATCACCTAAAATATGATAAGATACAGTAACTATAAGCCATTACTAATAAATCATTCCCACAATGTCTTCCAGTCCATTGCCTATATTTTAAAAAATATAAATCAACTATTTATAAACTTGTAGCCTATCTTCTCTTACTCACATTGTATTTTTATGTTTTACATTTACATTCTAGCTTTTCATTTTTTGTAGGAAAACTGAATTTTGAACACTCCCTACATTCTCACATTGCATTTGGAGTTGGGGGTATAATAATGAATAAAATTAGTACAGAGCTTGCCTTCTTCGTAAATCCGAACCTCTAGTATAAAAAGGACACAGATGTTTAGATTTTTCAAACAACAGCTATATTGCAGCTGTGGAAGGAAACCAAAAGCCTGTGAGATCTGTCTTCACCAGAAAAGTAATGTAAAGTTATCCTGCATAATCATGCTCAAATAAGAGGTGAGAAATGAACAGTAATTTTCTAGTTTCAAATTATCCAGGTGAAAATGACATAATAAATCACTTCAGCAAAATCTCTGATGACATAGAACATGGTGATTATGTGGTGTTATTTGTATCTTTGCTTTAAATACCAAGAACAAGAATGAAATGAAAGTCTGATTGGATTTTGCTCTGAGAAAGTACTTTGATTACACATGGGTCATGAACGCGAAGGAGGTAACTCACTATGAGACCAGCGGAGGACCTGCAGCAACAGCCTGAACGATGATATCCGTGCATGGGTCTGTGAGTGAGTATTAGGCAACATTAACCAACACCGGGCTGAATGTGCGGAAAGCCAAAGAGGGTGGCAAAGTGAAAATGGGCCAAGTTTGTGCAAACTTGTGGCTGATAGTGTGATTTTCAAATTTAAGAAACATTTTATAAGGGTTAGATTTGCTCATTTTCCTTACATTGAGTTACAAGTATTACTAAGGCCAGTGAACACAGTAAAGGAGCCTCTTACTTAAGTATACTGATGGTTTCTAATTGCTGCATTTCTATCCGTTGACTGTACACTGTGCATTTTGTTCACAATTCCATCAGTGCTAATAATTAAACTGGTCCATTTTCTCTAACATAAAGAATGCTAGGACTTAAGTGTTTCATACCGTTACCTTGTGTCTGGCTTCAGCTTCTTTATTGGGAAAAAAAAAAAAAAACACTAGAAAAAGGAGTGACAGTTCAAGCAGTACTAAAACGCACAAAATGAATATAAATAATTGTCCAAAATTATTTACATTTAGTTACTTATATTTTCATAGATAATGTTAGTGTGGAAGTGAAACTGGACGCTATGCTCAGGGAAAGTCCAGTAAGCCTCATCTTCCATCCATAATGATGTTTCTACTACAATAGAAAGGAAACTTCTGCATGTGAGTCAGACATGAGGGTTCCAAGATTCCTGAGCTTAGTGTTTCTTTCCCCACACTGATCAAGAGGAAAATATCTGTTTTCACAGTGAACTGTCTGGTCCCATACTCCCACGCTGCAGCCCAACTAAACAAACAGGCTCTGCAGTATTATATTACTCAGATTCTATACTATTGCACTATCTAATGTGATTAATCTCGTTGCTTTTAAAACAACTTTTTAAAATCAGGATGCAAATGATATAAATTACATAGATGTGTGTACATCCTCTGTTCATACATAGGAAAATATGCTCACATATATAATCCCACACATCGGAGGTGATAGATGGTAGATATGTTGCATATCATTTCTCTGTATAGGCGCATTATGCTAATGTATTTTAAATATTTTTTATTTCTTCAGTTTCACTGGTCAAAAAGTAACACATTATGCCTGATTTGGGACATGTTTTTATTTCAAAGAAAATTTGGCATATATTATATATTATTATATGCAACACCTTCTTGCTGTTTTTCAATAATTCCAGGTTCATTTATCTTACTTGCACATTTAGGTAATTTCCATTTGCTTTTGGGTCTTACAAAATTGGCATTAAGCTCATCTTTTGTAGGAGATTGCAACCCTGCTAAAAGATACTTGAAGAATGAAACCATAAAATTGAAGCGGCTGAGTTAATATGTTCGTATTAAAATGTAGTTACAGATTTTTCAAATGGTCCTGTTATGAGAAAGTTGCTTCAATTAAATTTTCATTTAAAAGTAGGAGAATGCATAACAGTGTGCTGAGAAGTGCTTAACAAAGTGCTCTGATTTTACAAAATAGCATCCTAGTCCCACAGAGAAAAACTTCTTGGAAATGACCGGGAGTTCTCATGGAGTAAATAAGCAGCCACCACTGATACCAAGGTGCTAAGATCTTGTTTTTGAGCGCATCTTTAGGTGAACACAAACAGAATTACTGCTGACTACTTCTGATAATCCTTAACCCATGGGTACTGCCCAGCCTTCAAACCTTTTCTCTTTCATAAAGTAGAATATTTATGTTTAGTTTTATTTGTGTTTGTTTAATAGTGAATAAGAAGTTTTCATATTATTGTTTTCAATCAATCCTTTTTCCAATAAGGAAAGTCATTTTTATTGTCCCCAACACATTTCACTTCTTTATTAGCTTTATTTGTGTTACAGTTTTGTTTTTATAAATTACTATGCACAAGATTTGTAGATATCTTTATAAAAAATTGCAATGTAAACATGGCTAAGTGGATCAATGTCTTTAGATGTCAGATGTTTGACCTGTTAAAATAGGATCTGATGACTAGAACATATCTTCATAGTTCAAATATATATTTCTTTACAAACATTCCTATTTAGCCTCATTTTTGCTATGCTTTTCTCATAGAATCAAGGCTTAGAGAGAAAAAGTTAACTCAGTAACATAACGTACCATTCACAAGCAGTAAACTTGAGAACAAGCCTTTGGTTGTATCCTATTCATATTCTTTGCCAAATATATCAGTGTGTGGAAATTTCCTAACCAAGAGGCGATATTCTTTCTTAAATGAGAGAAGTGTTCATGTTGCAAACATTCCAATGGGAGGGGGTGGGAGTTACTGGTGGACATGTCTTCTCATAACACAAATTCATATTTCTTCATTAACTTGCACAAGTAATATTGTAGTATTGTTCCTCTATAATATTCTGAATATCTTATCTATGTCTTTCTCATTCTTTTTTTTTCATAAAACAAAAACAAGCCAGCTGTAAACATAACCATCTTTTAAATCAGGATTTCTTATCAGTAATAGATTTAGTAGTCCTATTATCTATTTTAGATAAAGTAGAAACAACAACAATCTTTTCTCCTTCTCAAAATCCATACTCCATTTCCCTTCCAGGATACCAGGGTTGGATCTTAGATAAATGATGTTGATTTTGACACAAGTAAGATGTGCCAGCTAGATGATAGTCATACACCTATACATCTGTGGATATAGTTGTGTGTAAAAATCTATTTAATTGTAGTCTGATATCAACTTGCCCAATAGCCATATTAGAAAATGCATCTCAGAACTGATGTTATATTGATTTTAAAATAGTTATTATATTCCCAGATAATCCCATAGTATTGTGTTGCACAACAGATACAAATTCCTAGAAGATAATATTGCAGGTAGCATGAGAAATAGAGTGCATATCCCAGGAAGTTAAGGAGTAGAGAGGAAAACTCCATCTTCTCCTTGCTGGCTGCCATTCTACTATTGCTGCAGCTCAGGCACCTCAAGGGCTGCAGTGGAAGCAAATAGAACCTGAGGCTTAATAACCACAAGAAGAAATGGTGAAGAACAAGTCTGGTCTGCCACATGCGCATGCTCTTTCCAAGTTCTAAGTTGCCACTAGGCATGAGCAGTTCCTCAATGACATCGGTATTTTCCTTTTCTTTCTCATTCCTCATTGTTTTCTGTCTCTCTGCTCCTATTCTAGCAGATCAAACCCAAATTCTAATCAGTTTCCTTACAGCAGGGTAAGAAGTAAGAGCCAGGCTCATGTGTGTGAGATACAGGCAGCAAATGGCACTGAATCTGACAGGAAGGATTTGCAGAACTACTAGAAACCCAGAGGAGAGTTAGGACGATTCTACAAAGTACAGTAGAGACATGCAACAGGGATCTTCAGATTATGTGAGGGGGAATGTTCCCAAAGTTTTATAATTTAGAACTTCAAAACCAGGTTCTTGTTCAATTTCTATGGCTCTCACTGAAGTCAGGGACCTTTACATTCTACTTCGCAGTCCGCTGTGCAGACCCTGCCTGACTAATCTCCTTGAAACCCTCCCCAGCAAAGGAGCTACAGAAACAGCAGCAGCTGAGTGAGTCTGGACCTCTGGGGCAGAACATACACTCTCCCCCATGGTACAAGAATCTTGGGTGAGGGATTCGCTGTGTGCCTTCTCATTTCAGTCTGTCCTCAGTAAATAGACAAAATCAGAAAAGATTTTAAGTACAAAAGTGGAGATTTCATGTACAATGGTTAGGTCACTCTGATACTTATTCAAATCTTGTTAAATAGCAGCTGTTATCTTTAACTATAATTGAGAAAAGGACCCCAATTGCACCAAAATGTTTCCTCTTGAAAATTCAACTACTTCTTCCTAAAGACTGTCAAGACCTGTTAACAAAGGATAGGAAGGAAATCTATGTAGGAAATCATACAGAATCTCTATTTCTCTTTAAGGACTAAATTCTCTCTCAGATCTAAATTATACAATTTTCACTTTGAAAGACTGGTACCAATGGACTGCCCCTGATTACTGCTCATGGATTATCAAGGTGAGACGCAGGTCTTGCCTCTGTGTGCTCAGTGTGGAGGCCATTGATGACACGCACCAAAGTCAGGATTATAGTAGCTGTTGTGCTAAAAGTTATGTCCATGTGGAAAACTCACCAAGTAATGCCATGCTCCAGTTCCACCAGTTCCACTCCAAAGGAAATCAAGGAGAACTTTTGGGAAGAAGCAAAAACAAGCCATCTTTTATTTTATGATCTTCACAAAAACCACCTTATTTCATTGCTTTGACTTTGTCACATGGGCTCATGATCTAACTGTCACTGAAGGTCATGGAAGTCGATTGATTTGCGTTTGAAATTTTTTTTTTTTTTGGCTTTTTGCTTTTTGGAGACAGGGTCTCGCTTTGTAGTTCAGGCTGGTCCTGAGCTCACTATGGTGCCCAGGCAAGCCACTGCGAACTCAGCAATCCTCCTGTCTCTGCCTCCCGAGTGCTGGGATTACAGGTGTGAGCCACCACGCCCAGCATTATATGTGGTAACCAGGGATCGAACTCAGGTCCTTGCACTTGTAAGGCAGGCGCCGGAACCACTGAGCTAACCCTCCGGCCCAGCGTTTGAATTGTTGATAGTGGCTCAGAGTGCCACAGATATGTCAGTGTCAGGAGCAGTCTGCAGAAAGAGATGTGACCTTGCAAAGGGTGAGGTAATAGTGTATCGAATGTAGACTTGAGTTTCTAAGCATTTGTGCATATCCAAAAGGAGGAAGAGAATTCCACTGTTGAATGTTCTCTAACAGGGTGCATACATGCACGACTTCATGGTCACCTGGAGACGGTGTGAGGGCGAAACATCCTTTGTCTTCTTTCCTAACAGCTTTGCCACAGATATAATTTATGACTAAATCTGTCAAGAAAGTAAATATACTTTATCTCCTAAATATCATCATAAACATTTCTTTATTGGGTTTGCTTTGGAAATTGTGTGCAAGATATTTCAAGTTAAGAAAGGGTCAGAGTATCCCTAAATATTGCACATTTCATTATCACAAGGTGCATCTTTGTGCATCTCTCCTACTACCTTAAGAATCCAGTTTCCAGCTAAACTTTGGTGCTTATCTGAACCTCAAACTGCTTGGAAATTGAAAAAGAAGCTGAAGTTGATAAACCACAGTGAAGTGATAACCTATCAAGAAGGTTTAGAGCCACTCTACCTTCCCTTTCAATTACCAGTGACAAGCTGAGCATAAAGCATGCTGGGGAAGTGTGGCTCACTGGATTAACTTGTCTCGCCTCTGTTGATAGATAGTCCACACCTAGATTCTAGTATTTGTCACTTCCACAAAAATCAGACAGTTCCAGGTCAAACATATTTACAAACCGCAGATTGAAATGTTAGTGGCCAAGAAGTTATGAATTCATGAAATTAAAAAGAGGACTCTGTGTAATGATCTGGTCACATATGATCATGTTTTTACATAATAATGTTAAATAAGACAATAAATTCTGGTCTTATGCAATAATGGATAGTAATTCCTCTCAGATTATGGAAATGCATCAGTAGGGTATAGAAAGCAACTCCCTAGGATAACTACTATAAGTAAGTGAAATAATCTAGGAGAACTTGAGAGACTTTTGAGGAGAATCAAAAGGCTCATCTGGAAGATTTATAAACAGTGGTTTTAGGAAATACAGTACATACAGGTTGAACTTGTAGTGCGTGCAAGCAAGAAAAGTATTCTATGAAAGTATTCTATCCCGAGGCTGTACATCCCAGGCATACTTCTCATTGTCTAAAATAGCATCACTCCATCCACATGAGGTGTGTGCTGGATACACATGAAGCAAGTGATGTTTTTCAACTTAGAGATTCAGGGACCTGAACATATGCAGTGAACATGTGAGAGTTTGACAAGCTCCAGAGATGTTTCAGAGCTTGGAGCGCTTGTCAATGGGATTAGGTCTCTAACTGGCAGGTACTGCATGCTATTTAATTCTAAGACAAAATTTTGACTGTTGCAAAAGATCCTTTAAAAATATTTTCAGAGGTTGATAATATGTTTAAATTGGTTATTCAGATATTAATAATTTCCTTCCAGTAAGAGACAGCGAGGAGGGATTGCAGAACTAGTCAGTATTCTTAGACTGTGCCACGCTGTGAAGAGATGCTCCCTGTTCTAGGGTTTGCCAATTTCTACAGTCCCGCTCTGGCCATGTGCTTTCTGAGCCCAGCTTTATTGGCATCAAAACCTCTCCCAGCAATGAAGATTCATCTATGTTCTCAGACACATGCCCTTTAGACACACTGAACTAAACTGAAATGAGGTTCTAGGAAGTGAGGCCACTGGACACTGAAAGCAAAGAGGACCTGGACTAGAAAGATGCAAGAAACAAGTGGACTCTGCAGCTTGAAAGCCAAAGTTTGAAATGATACAAATATGTACATATGGATACTTTTGTGCGCACACACACACACACACACACATATAAAATAAAGTGGAAAAGTCAAAACTGATGCCAAGTGGTGATAATAGTAACCTTCCTTTAAATGTTAGGTATTTATTTAAATGCAGGCCTACAGATCAAGAAAAGTCAGAACAAAAGAAGAGTACAACTCATTTACATGGAGCTGAAAGGCTAAGGCGGTAGAATGCATCATATTTACAAGTGAAAATTAATAGAGACACACTGTGTTTGTAGATGAGTCCTATGTTAAGAAGGTGAGAAAAAGGTGGAAAAAAATACGGTTCGTATTTAATTACTTTTTATGGACAAATAATATTCTGCTGTGCAAGTATACTATTTTTAAAAATTCTTTTAATTCCTTGATGCACACTGATGTTTCCACATAGCAAATAGAACAGCAGTAAACATAGACATGCAGGGATTTCTCTGACTTCATGATTTCATTTTTTGGAGATATATCAAATATGGATAGATCATATGCTAGTTCTATTGCTAGTACTTTGAGCAACCTCCATACATTTTTCCAGTAGTAAATGACTGTCCTAACGTATAAACTCATCAAAAGTATGCAACAGGTTCCTTTCTCCACAGCCTCACATTTAGTTATTTTCCTTTTTATTAAAACCATTCTAACGGGGGTGAGATAATCTCACTGCAGTTTTGATTTGCTTTCACTCACCAACAATAATATTGAGCACTTTTTAGGTATCTGTGAGCCTTTCAGATGGCTTCTGTTCAGATCATTTACCATTTTAAAAAATGGAAATTTTGTTTAGGTTTTTAAAGTTGGGTTGTTAATTAGACATAGGAAAATGGAGGGACCCAGAAGACATTATGTCAGGTAAAATAAACAAGATACAGAAAGACAGATACTATGCATTCTAATTCATTCATGGAGCTAAAGAATTATGTATCATGCACAAAAGTGGAATTGTGGTCATAAGGAGGAAGTTAGCAAGTACAGTGAGGAAGTATAGTGACAGGGTTATCACTCAGGCCAATAAACAGCTGTCCAGGAGGAATTAATTCTAGCATTGAACGACATTGCTATCACCTGCAACCATGTGGAATGTGTCTCAGAACAACAAGAAGAGACTGAAAGTTGCCAATACCTAGGAATGAAAACTATTTGAGAGATAGAAATGAATTTCAGTGTACATTTTATACAGGGATCAAAGTACCATATTGTGTTTCCTAAATAGTACATATATGATCCATCACTTAAAATAAGATGAAAGAAAGATTGACTAAAAAGGCAAAAAGAAATAAACTAGACTTTTTCAGGCAACTGAAATGTGGACAGAAGCAAGGAATCCACTATTGCAAGTATTTCTAAGAGGTGGGGAGGAAGAAACTAAGGACAGGGACCAGATTCCTGCAATAGCAGCTCTGTCATTGTTGGCATCACAGTTGTAACAAGAGATTTTCTTGTATTCATTCATCTCATTTAACTACCACAGCATCTCTAATAGCTAAGTATAATCATTTCAGTTGAGCCCAGGAGAGTCGGTGGTGTGGCTCAGGTCTGAAGGGCCCTGAGAGGTCTCACATATTGAGAGGTCTCACCTCTCGCCCTTTGGGGAGGTGATTGGGACTAGGAGGGAAGTACCGATGAACAGATCCATCTGTTGAGTTCATAGCTGACTATAGTTGCAGGGTAAGGCCTGAGAGGAAGGGCGTTGTTGGGGCACGGCTTTGGAGTGTGTGTGTCTCTCACTGCTTCCCATAGCCACAGGTTGGATAGCTTTCTCCACGGTGGCCTTCTGCCATGCTGCATTTGCCTTGGATACAACCAACCATGAACTGAAACCTCTCAAGTTGTGAGCCCCAAGTCACATTTCCTCCTTTTAATCACAGGCATAGGGGATTTCAGTACAGCTGAAGGAAAGGGACTGCAGGTGGCTGAGTTAGGCTGAATATCATCTTAACTTCAGCAGAAGAAATCCATGGGTTATAGTGAAAAAAATCTTCATATGTGATCTGAAAGTGACTTTGTTGTTGTTATTCACTTTCTGTTAGTTTCCATGATTGTCCCTCGTTCTCAGGGAACTGGAAAAACTGTGTGGGAACAAACAGAATAAATGTAATTATCAATTGTGAGCTCTCCTGCAAAAAAAAAAAAAGGAAATACAGTAGCTTTAAGTTTTCAACAGTAGTTTTTAATTGTTTTTTAAGCTAATGCTGTATTTTTTAATTTAACACAAAATAATGTTTATGTTAGTTTTGTAGAAGGAAAGAAATTATAAGCTGTTAAGGAATAATTCAGGCTAACCTGCCCTGCGCAATCAAGTAAAATGCTGTCTTGATTGAGGATTACTTACATTTATAAAGATTTAGTTGAATGTGTACAACAGCCTGGGGACGGAAAATAACCTCTAGCCCCTTCACTACCCCAAGCTGGGGAAGATGAAGGTAAGTGGCAGGTTCAAAACATCATCAGGGAGGGAAGTTAATGAGCTTTTGGCAGGTGGCAGCAAGAGAATGGACAGTGAGGCGAGAGACCAGCAAGGTGTGGCCCAGACAGAGTCATCCTTTCCCGAATCCGGGGAGTCTAGGGTCCTGCGTGGGTTTAACATTTTCTTCTCTGACTTGTCATTTCTTCCCGCTATCTCCAAGCTCCCGTTGAAGTTTGTTTAGAGTTACAGCTGGGACTAAACAGAGGGTTTTAGAGTGAAGTGGAAATCCCTTGAAGAGCTCTGGGCAGACTGAGGGCTGCTGAGCAACTGAGGCTCCCCGAGCCTGGCACAACCCGGGGCTCCGGACGGTGCTGGGGGAATGTGGCGGCTGTGAAGTGCTCACCCTGGGTCTGGCTGGTGCCCCGGCCATGCAGCCTAGCCATGCTTAGAAAACAAAAAACAAGACAAGAGCAAAGCAAACAAACAAAAACCCTTCCGTGTTTGTGGAAATGAGCCCACTCTCCTGATAGCATATCTAGTTACATTATGAAATACAAGGAAATTGTATTAATTCTATAATTGGCCTTGATTATTTCTACCAAATCAGTTCAGGATTCTAACTCTATTTACCAAAAATAATGATCTGCTCCGTAATTTGTGTTTTCTTTCCTGGTGTGAGAGGGTGTGTGAATCTTTCCTGGGAAAGTGAGACCAACATGCGAAAATCACACGTTTCTCTATTAACACTTTATTGCCTAATAAAATGTCATTTTCTTTTGGAAATTCTGTGCATTCGGTTCGCTTCTCAACGCCTGCGTTATACATATTAATGAAAACATTTTCATATTAAATGAAAAAATACGTGACTTGATATACTCCTCCCCACCCTCAATTAAACTCAGAAAGGAGAAAGTCTGCCTACTACTACCACGAGGAGGGCGTGTTCTGACCGCCAGACCACAACAAATAGTGCAGGTGTTAACCAGAATTGGATCCAGTCTGCTGTAAAGGTCAAAGTCTGCTTAAAGCTACAAAAATAATTTAAATTTTAAAAAATGAACCTACTCTTGCCGTGTTGCTCTGCATACTTTCAAGTTGAAAGCCCAAAATGTTCATTTAAAAATGTTATTGAGTTATCAAAATGCAATGCAAAAATATGATATTTAGGTAGAAAAGGTCAGATTTCTTTTAAGAAGCAGGAGTCTTAAAAACTTGAAATGTCAAGGTTCTAGAGAAAACCATGGGATTGTTTTTCAAGATTGCTATTTTCAAGATTGATTGATTAAAACTACTTCTTCTGACATATCAGGGAGATACAACATAGCGAAAGTTCTAGGGAAGTTCTGACTGACTTAGCAGTAATAGCTGCGAGGCCACGTTTTGGAGTGTTTTTCAAGAAATGAATTTAGATATGAAATGATACCATACAATGCTAGTCTGGCGGGTCTTAATCTGGGAGGAATCTGGCAGCACCAGAGTGTTTACCACCAAGTAACCCTATGGAGACCCATGGAATCCATTCACAGTGTCTTAACATCTTCTTTCAAATGGCAAAGTGAATTGTAATACAGAGGACTAAGCCAGCTGCAAAAGTCTGTTTGTTGAGGTCAAATTGCATATACAGTATGAAAAATCCAAAACAAACTTCTCAGAGTCAGATATTCATGTTGATTTTTAGATACCTTTTCCAGCAATTTAAGTTGCTGATTGTCAGCTGTACCCTGAATAGATTTGATTTCTAAAACTCCATATTTTTCAAAAGCTACAAAGTTCTCTATTCCATTTGTTAATGGTGTCCTCTGATTCTCCAGGTATTTATAATTTTCTACATTGATTATGTTAGTAAAAATTCACTATTAGGCCCAAGTATTCCAGGCTTCTGGGTATTACCCATGTTCAATGAAAAAGGAAACAATTGCATGGAAGCAAGACTGTGAAATTATTATGCTGGGTGTATAATTGGAAGAGGGTCTTTATTCTTTGAAAAATTCAGGTAGCAATTTCATGGAAAAGGAATCTAATTTGCTTCTCAGATGATATAGCCTATGCTTACTCTATGGTATGATTTACAAAATAACAGTCAACCAAAAATGCTACGTGACATTTTCCAATTTTTTTCCTTATGTTTATACAAAAAAGGGGGGGGGCTTATGCTCATTACAAGATACTCAATCTTGATGTCTCAGGTTTAGTGCAAATCTATAACATTTCCTAAACAGATCCTCAGATTCCATGAAGAAACTTATAGAGAAATATTGGGTTGAGATAGAATGGAGGAGAGAAACATAAAGCACATTTTTCTAAAATTCTCCCTAAAGGAAGTGAAATTTTAGCTTCTCCACACTTCCTCCTAGTGTTTGCTCTAAGCAAAGTTGACTCAGCACTGATTTTTCTGGATTTCTTATAACCTTTACTTTTGCTCTTCTTTAACTTTCAAGAGTCAAATAGGAACTAAATAGTATTTGCTGAGCTGGAAGTATCTCTTTTGGTCAGCCACGTTGCATATGGCATTCAGGAACGAAGTGTAATCTTTATGACACTTTGTCAGGGTATCATCATGTTTAAAATTATGTTTGGCTGGAGGTACAGCTGTAGTAAAGTAACAGCTCAGGTGGTTTTTGTTTAGAAATGGAGTTCATTCTTTAGGAGTAATGGGACAAACTAGTTGATGAAAAGAAAGAGAGGGAGGGAGGGAGGCAGGGAAGGAGAGAGAAGGGACGGGATTCCCTGCGGCCATTTAGGAGTCTGAGCTCCTGTACCCCTACTTCTGCTCCTCTGATAAAGCCCACTCAAAGTATCAAGCTCAGCATCACCCACGCCACCTATCTTTTAGAGGCTTTCTTGAGCTTCTCCTTTTCCACCTTGAATAACAAGTCCTTCTTGAAACTCAGCAGTATCCAAAGAGCTATGAGCTGAAGAAACATTGCTCTTTTACCTTAGATATGTTTAGTATCAGGAACTAGGACACTCATGATACCAGCATGCTCTCTATCGGGCATAAAAACAGAAAAATATAAAGTGTATGCTTGTGGCTTCCAAACTTCACAAGTTCCTCTCACTTTTCAACAGATAGTTGCTCTTCCCTGACATTAAATACATAAATGTACACTATTCTGGATCAGGTTTAGGACAGTATAAATTGATTTTACCCTTCCTGAATGAAATACATGAGTGAGATTTTAAAATTTTTTCCCCCTGCAGTTGGGGCATAACAATAGGTACTGAGCATTTTGGATCATTTTTAAAAAGAATGGCAACTGTTAGGACAGACTAAAAATGTACCCTAAAGAGAAGTGTTTTCCCGATGCCGAGTCTGGTGATATAAATATAAATACCAGAAATAGGGATTCACAACAAACACACAGGAAAGTGTACATTTCGGGAGAAACTCTGCATGGGATGTGTTAAAATTTCCTGCAATGATAGCGATGATATCTACTTCTATTTGAAATTCTGTCACTTTTCTGCTCTCCAATTTTGATGCTGCTAAATATACATCCAATTAGAATCATTGCACACTTTCAGTGAAGAAAAAATCAGCATCTTAGGATTTCTTCCACCCTTCCAACTATTCTATCATGACACCATAAACTGGCGACTTAAAGCCAACAAAAATTTACTTCGCACAGATCAGATCTAAGTCTGAGGTCAAGGCAGATTCAGTGTCAGCTGAGAAGCTGCTGCCTAGTGCATTTTTCGCCGCTGACTTTCCTATAGCAGCTGTGGCGGAAGCGCAAACAAGCCCCGCCCTGTTTCTTTTACAGCCCACTCTTCACCCGCAGGGGGCAGCCTGTTCAGGCCCCAAGCAGCCCTCCCCGCGGCCCCAGCTCCAGACACTTGCCCCGGAGCTGAGGGTTTTACCAAGTCAACTTTGAAAGATCACAGCCTACAGTGATCTATTGTCTGACTTCAGGTCCAGTACAAATCTCCCTAAGTCTTTCAGAGGGCATCAGTATCATAATTTAAGAACATGAGGGGAGAGTCTGAAATCTAACAAGGCAGGTGGCAGAATCAGCAACAGAAGAGGATGACCCCTGCGCTTAAGTGGAAGAAGTCCACTTTCCTGAGCGAGCTACCGTGAGAACTACGAGGCTTTGTCAGAAGTACCAAACGATGCTTATTTAGCTCGTAGACTCAGACGATGAAATCTCAAGAGGCTTAGAGCCAGCACCGCAAAATCCTCTTGTCTGCGTCAGCCCAGGGCAGAAGGTACTAATCAGTGCTTGTGATTAGGGTAGGAAGAAATCACACGTTTTCCTTTTCTTTTTTGGTATGTGCACAGTACAGGATTACATTCTCCGTGGGGAGTTGCTCAGTGCATGCAACACATCTTCATTCTTCGTTTTCTGTTCAGACTCTTCCCCTCTTCTCTCTCCCTTCGTTCCTTCTCCAGATCCACTTCCCTTTTGCAGAAGACCTACCTCTGTGGTTTCAATTATCTTATTTTGTTTTTTCAATTATTTATACTTTGGGTTTCTTGAAGCAGACGACCCAGAGAGAGCTACAGATTCATAAATTGGCTTTTCTTCTTAAAAGTCGCAGTATCTGCCAATTGGCCCAGAGTGGCTGCCTGAAGAGCCAGTAGTCAGTGTGTGAGAAAAGCACATGTCCCCACACAATCGTCACAGTGGAGGTGTCAGGGATCCGTGACACTGTGACGTCTTGGATGGAGAGACAATAGTGCAGCGGGGAGCAACGTGACTCATGCAGAAAACTCTTGTAGAGGCAAAACTACCCATGGGAAGAAACAAATCTCCCAATAACCAATGACCTGTTCCTGCTAGAATGTCTTGCTCCCCTGTTTCTAGGACTCCGCTCATGTCGGTGCTCTCCACCTCTCTGTTCCTGGCACTATTCTTTGCCCCTCCAAGAAGCTGCATGATCAATAAATAATAACAAGCTCCAGAGATGATGTCTTGGCCAGATAAAAACTTTGACCATCCTGGGACCCCACTGATACATTAAAATGTTGTCTCATCTTATCTCTTTTTAATCATTGGTCAGGTGATCGGGAGTTTGCACAGCTTCCACTAGTTTCTCTTGTAAGAGAAACCATCTGATATTTAAGTTTGTTTGCTTGATTTCTTGCACTTGACATTATGGTCTCAAAATACACGCACTTACCAGAAGGAACCCCTAATATAAAAAGCAACAAGACTAAATCAGGAGGCCTCCCAGCTAGAGACTGGGACCAAAGAGCACGGAAGAGCCCACTCTGCTCTTTTCTGTAACTTGCTTTCGGGCAAGTGACTCAGAGCCCTGCAGGGACTAAAGCAAAGGCTTCCGTGAGGGCAGAGGCTCGTGGAAGCCCCATCATGGGGCAAGGCATGTAAGTATCTGAGACGAAGAGGCCACCTGGGAGCATGTCTTCTGTATTTTTGGAAAAAGCTGCAAGTGATGCTTGTTTGTTTGTTTGTTTGTTTGTTTGTTTTTGAGACAGGGTCTCGCTTTGTAGTTCAGGCTGGCCCTGAGCTCACTATGGTGCCCAGGCAAGCCGCCGCGAACTCAGCAATCCTCCTGTCCCTGCCTCCCGAGTGCTGGGATTGCAAGTGATATGTTGTCAGAGTCAAAGCTTTCTTTTGGTCACTTTTGCTTGACATAATGTTTCCTCTGACTTCTTTCATTTCTGATCTGCAATCCTTGTTTAGGTATTTTAGCAGTAACCAGCATGTAGCTGGATTCTTCTGGTTTATTTTTGAACATTTTTCAATAACTTCATTTTCATTTTTACTATATTCAGATTCTTTTTTATGGTCACATTTATGTATTTCCAATTTATGTGCCTTTCTATGCAGTTATTTTTTTAAATTTCCATTTGATGAATTTTTTAACATTCTAAAATTTTCCTCAGTTAGGTTGGGAATACTCTTCTCTATTCATTAATGAGTAGTATGAAAAATTTAAAATGCTTAAAATCCAAAATACTGTATCTTTTATTCCTTATACACCCCACAAGAAAAAAATCACTACATGTTAATTCTAACTACAGCCCTCCCTGGGATATACTAAGGGTAGTAGATCCTCATATTATTTTTAAAAATTTGAATCTTAATTGGTACATTATATATACACATTGTGATTGAGAATTTGTACCAGCATAAGACACAATTTAATCTCATTTTTCTCATCCCCTATTCACCCTACAAACCCCACCCCTATATACAGAAGCTTTGCTTCCCTCTTTTTATTACCATCATATTTTTTCTTCCCCTTGTTAACCCCACATAGCATCATTGTTTCACTTTTTATATAATGCTTGTTTAGACATATTTACATAATTACAATTCTTTTCTGTGTTTCAGGAATATTTTAGTCCCTTTGATGAACACTGCATAATTTTGCTTTGATGAAATGTATACAGGCATGAAGCCTTTGTGTATATATTTAATACAAATTTCTTCTTTTAACCTCTGAAATATGTTTGTTTATCCATTCCTGTTTTACACAACTCTTGGTTGTTGACAGAAATCAAGTAATAATTAACATCGTACTTTGCAATACACACCCTGCAAACCATCTTCTGTTCATCTCATATACTTTCTACCAGTGACTGGTTTGTATCAGGTTTTATGTTTCCCCTGTAGCAAAGCCAAGTAAAGCAATTAAGAAAATGGAATTTAATAGTCACTATAATTTCAAATCATGAGGGAGAAGAAAGTGGCTCATCTCCATCATTATGGTGAAAATACCCATTTGTGCTTTAACTGGCATGAAATCGCAGAACAGAACACTTCACTTAAGTGTAGTTTTTCTGGAATTGTCACATCACACCCTTCCAGGCAGAAACGTGCGTCCACCATGGCAAACAATTAAATGCCGCTAATCTTTCCAGGTGATCTCAGTGGTTCCCGTTACACCTCAGAATAAGTAATAAGGGAAAATTTGGAGCATGACTATTACCATTGTATATGCCAAGAGGAAAGCTTTCTAGGTGAATTATCTTACTCAACTGTGACTTTTAACACTGGATCACTGTTGGCCCATGTTTGCAGCACATCACAATGACTTCACTGTGGGGAGCTGGCACCTGTTCCTGAGACGCCTTCATTCTTACGTGCCCTCTCTCCCCGCCCCTTGCCTCTATCTCTGGTTTCCTTTGCATTTACAAAAGGTCTGTCTCCTTGTGTCCTATTATTAATCTTTGATTTCACACTTTACCCATAGAAAACAGAAAAAGTAAAACATATGAAGCAATGCTTCAAGATAAGTTAATGTTTTCCCTTTCTTCTAACCTATATATAATGTAATTTGGAGAAACTCTCTATGTAAATAAGTGGCAAAATTAGCTATATAAATTTTGCCTTTTTCTCTATGAGACTCTCAGTATTTACAAAATGAAAATATATTTTAGTGAAACATATAGTTTTTTTTCCCATTTTCTGCTTATTTGGCCTGAAAAGCACAAAAATTTGAATGAGTATTAGCACTATAAATAGACTGTGGCTCAATATGGGAGTTTAAAAACAAAGTGTTTACAGTGAAGTGCTATTTTACTCATAAAAGAATGTGAAAGATACTTTATTCAAGATAAAACTGAAGTTTAATTCACAAACAGGCTGAAAAGTGCTGAATTAGTATAGTGTTCCTGGTAGGCATGATATGTTGGTTACCTAGCTGGCAGGGCCAACTGATCCAGATTTGCAATAGGAAATCAGATATCCCTCCACAGTGGCAGTAATGGAGTATGCCTGGGTGCAGGAGATTACTTAAGGTGTCTCTTAGTGTTCTTATTCCCTATTTTTAAGGTTAAAGGAAAGCAAGAAGTAATGCATCTAAGAAGGATGGCAGTTACTTCAGAACTTTCAGGAAAAAAGGTACAGGTTATACTGCCAGGGAAGAACCATGACCTGACTTTCTGTGGTGCTTTCTAATAGCTAAGAGAATACAGAAAAGGTAGTGGCAGGAGGTGGTTAGGAAAACCAGCTATGACCATAGGACAAGTTGCAGCAACAAGGATGCTAACTATGGATAGTTTTTCCTGTTTTGCTAATGTGTTTCTGTATATGTATGCATGATTAAGCAGATAATTTTCTCCCTTTGTATTCCTACAAAAGGTAAAAAAAAATCACTGATTGACTTAATATCAGTACTTAAATATTATTAAATGCTCATTGTACTACTAAAGCTATGTAATGTCATGATATGAGAAAAATGTTACCACTTATTCTGCAAGGGGGATTGATGTGTCTCCAGTTGCAGAGAGGATAGTTATACCTATACCATGTGTAGCAGGATTATGACCTTTTTGTTGTCTTTATTTGGATACTGTCAGGTTGATAGAGGGTATACTGTGAGCATTAACTGTGATATAGCAACTTGGCTGTATTGGTGAACCCTGAATAATATTAGTGAATGAACCTCTGTTTTTCTGTAGAGGCTTCCCTAATGACTGCATGTGGAACAGCACCTTGAGAGAGAATATAACTTTTCTCTCATCGACGAGACAAAATACTCAACACTTTAAAGCAGAAAAGTTTATTTGGCTTACAGTGTCTAGAGGTTTCAGCCCTTGGTCAGTTGGCTCCAAGGCAGAGTGTCACAGGGCAGAGAGGCATAGCAGACAAAAAAACAAAATGGCACACACAAAGTAGCAAAAGCAACAAGGGACTGTAACAGCGTCTTTCTGCTCCTTTTATCTAGATTACCGGTTTCATAATTGCACACCCCTAATCCCGGCATCACACAATTCAATTTATCCACTCCTAAAAAGGACTGTATGAGGCTTTGGAGGGACATTTACACTTGATCATAGCCAAAAGGCCGAGAAGTGATAGGAGGGACATTTAGACAAACCATAGCATTCCACCCCAGGACCTCCCAAAATCATGCACATCCCTTTGTGTGAAATGCACTTAGTCCATCTCAAAAAGTTGGCTAAATCCTAACAGTTTTAGCATCCAAATCCACAATCTCTTCTGAGATTTAAGACAAACTCTTAGTTGCAGGCCCCTGTACAAATGAAAAGAAAGTTAAGCACTTCAGGAATTCAATACCACACTTCTGTTCCAAAAGATACAAAGAGGGGAATAGAAAGGAATGAGACCAAATCCAGGAGAGCAGATATTGAATCCCACAGCTCCATTCCCAGCTTTCCTAGCAATCTGTGGCAAGTAGTAGATTCCCAAGGGTTTGGGGGCTCCGCCCCTAGGGCACTTCTGCTGGTTACAGTTCCCATGGCTTTTCTCTTGGACCAGCTCAGCTCCCTCCTTGCAGTTTTCCTCAGACAATCCATACTTCAGGCTCTTCCAAACTTCTAGAGTCTCCACTGAACCTTTGGCTTCACACCCAATCTCTCAGGGGCACACTGTCTTGTCTCCCTGGCCTTCTTCTGAAATCTGTGTGGAAAGCTTCCCAACTCCACAACTCTTGCATTCTGCATGCATCAAAACCCAACACCATATGGATGATGCCATGGTCTGCCACCAGCTCGAGCAGTAGCCACCCTTCCTTCACTCTTGGCTATAGGAGTCGAGTTCCTGTGTCACTGCACACTCTGAATCCATTCCCAAGGAACAAATCCCCTTATGTGCCACCATTATGGAACATGGTGATCTGGGGCCCCGTTTCCAAAACAGTCTTGCACTTTTATAATTTTAAGTCAGCTGTCTCCTATGATGCCTTTAGTCTATCACTTCTATTCTCCATTTGCTTCTTAGCAATCAAACTCTCTGCTCTCTCTCTGCAGGCCGCACCTTACTGGAGATTCACTTCTGGCCAAACTCAAAAGGTTTTAAATCATTCTGCTGGGGTCTTTACTCTTGAATTTTAAACGTAAATTTTACTAAAAGCGCCATGTCGTGGCCTCAACATTGGGCTGCCTTGAAATTTAGTCGGGGATATTAATTAATCTGCCACTGTTAGTCTCAGGCAAAATCTTTGGATGTGAGCAACATCTAGGCAAACTTTTTTCGAAGGCACCAGGTACACCAGGAGCCAATGTAATCTTCCTTCCCAGCAGAGAGCTCCCATCACTGGTCTTTTGCCAGCTTTCTTGTCTTCTAAGGTTGACCAGGATCTCCCATACAGAAAGCCTAACGGTTGCAGCTCTACTTCTTCATCTAGCATCTCCAAATCTTTCCAGATGCTTTCTCTTTCCACAAGCCAGTTCTGAGTGCACTTGAGCCACATGGCCGGGTAATGGCATGACCCCACTCTTCTGCTACCAGATTTCTGCTAGTTTCTTTGCTTTCATTGCCAAGACGAAATACATGACACCAAGAGTTAGACAGAAAGGATTTATTTAGCTTACAGTTCCTAGAGGTTTCAGTCTGTAGTCAGTAGGCTCCAGGACAGGCAGGACTTGCAAAGGAGAAACAGTTCATGGCAAGCAGAAGGTAATAAAAACAATAAGAGACCTTAACAGCATCTTTCTGCCCCTTTTATCTCATCCAGACTACTGGAATTTGGGGCGATGCCAAATCAGTCACTTTCATACAGTTGTTTGTAATCACATTCCCTTAATCCCAGGAGCACATAATCCAGATTTACCCATTTCTGGAAGAGACTGCATGAGGCTTTGGCTGGACATCTGAATACAAGCCACTACACATGGCAAGACCCCTGCTGTCATTGATTGGAAAGAAGAAAAAGTCAAGAAAGAGGAGGTTGCCCTGCATGTGAAAAGCTCCATTTGGATTTAGCAGGTCCACATTTTGCTGTTCCTACTACCTATGAATATTGGACTACAGGTTCTTCTGCCTTTCAATCCAACTTCATACCAGATAGTCTCCAGGGACCCACCTGACCGTCAGTCTCAGTCTGGTGCTTAGCCCATGGTTCCTCTTGTTCTGTGACTTCTAGATTCTCAGAATGAGCAGCTCCTGGACCCTCTAACTCCCCATCATGAGCATGATTGTTGTGGTGGACTTTCTGGACTTTCAACCTCTAATCTACCTAATAAATCTGCTTGTGTAATTTAACACATGTTTCTTTAGAGAATCCTAATATTATCCATGAATATTAGATATTGCATTTCATTCAATATACTTGAAAAATTTTTAAACTGGGATAGCTAGTATTTGCCATTAAATAAAGGGAAATATAGATTTTAGAACGCTATTTTTCATCTTTTATTAGTGTGTGCTTGCAGTACATAATGATTGCATTCATCTTGGGGATTTGGTACATGTATGTGATGTATCTTAATTCTATTTTTTTTTTAAAAAATCACCTTCCCCTCTCTTCCCCTTCTTTTCTGCCTCTTCTTGGCTTCCTTCTGTTTTTTTTTTTTTTGAAAAGATGTATCTCCCTACATCATAGTATTTATCTATTTTATGGTCTAATTTATCAAGACTCTGGGTTTCTCATGGAAGAGAAGCCATGCAGTATTTAAGCTTGTATGTCTGATGTGCTTCACTTAACATTAGGGTCTTAAGATACATGCATTTTCCTACAAGTGAGTCAAGATAATTTATTTAAAAGACATGTTATTATCATTATTGTTGGTTTAATGAATTATTTGACCAAAATGGTACATTTAGAAAAAAAAATAATAAAATGTAGAATACCAGCTGGACTCTTCAGTTACTGTGCTGATACCATATAGTTACAGAGGCCTAAACATTCATTATGTTGAATGATCAAACATGTGTCATTTCATAACAGCAGTGTGCCAATTAATTCATCTTTTTCCTTTTCCTTTTCCATAAATGTCATGCTTATTTGTGAGGGTGTCTGAGAATACAATGTCTTGAATATTTTATCACTTCAACTTTTTATTTGAAATTTTCCTTTTTAGAATATAGCTGAGGTCAGTCTGTCAAAGTCCATGTCCCTGGCAGTGCCCTGAAATTGTCTTTAAACTATAAAGACATGCCTGGTGAAATCCCAGTAGACAACACTAAGACTCTTGCCACCTACTGGGTCATATTTTTTGTTTGACTGAAAATGAGGATTGATCGTATACAAATAAACTAAACCTTCTCTGCCTAGATATGTTTTCCTGTACTTTTAACTTCCATGAAGAAACCACTTTCCATTTCTTGCCACCGAATAACAACTTCAAGGGCATTGGGATTGTAACTATGAAATATTATATGATTATGTGTTATCTGCCCTGTGGAATCATGGCATTGAAAAAAATCCCTGAAATTACTTTGTATTATTTTTCAAAATTTTATATATATATATATATATATATATATATATATATATATATAAAATATTTGTTCAATAATTGAGGTCAAGAAACATTAAACTAGTTGTACAAGAATACAGACTGGAAAGGCAAATTCAGAAATGTTTTGAAAGAATTATGTTCCACGATTGAGTGGGGATTTATCACTAATATGCAAGTATGAGTTAACACATAAAAACTGTTCAATGTAATAACACCACTTTCATAGAGTTCAAGAAAATGATCATTTCCATTTGTACAGAAAAAAAGTCACTTGACATATTTCAATATATGTCTTAATTAAAACTTTCAACAAATTAGGAATAGAATGAAACTATCTGAATGAAATAAAAGCTATCTATGAAAAATTTACATGAACAACATACACTGTGATAACAGATGAAAAGCTTCCTAAGGCTAGGCACAAAACAGGGTTGCTCATTTTCTCTCCTTCCATTTAATAGATTATTAAAGGTTCCAGTCAGAACAATTAGGCATAAAAAGCAAATAAGTCCAATTAAAGAATGACCAAATTAAAATGATCTTTTATGGTGATATGACTTTATTTTTTTGATTTTATAGAAACCTAAACATGCCACAAAAGATTATCAAAACATAAATGAATTCAGAAAACTAGCAGGACTTAAAGTCAACATACAAAAACCGGTCAGATTTCTACAAAGTAATAATATGGCAAAAAAAATACTATTAGCATCTCAAATTAACATCAGACATAAGGAATTACTTATTAAGTCATCTATAGAATGTAAAGACTTTAAAATTGCAAAACATTTCTGAACATTTTTATTGTTAAAGAAAATGTAATTTCCGTGTTCATGAACTGGAAGGCATAATACTGTTAGAATTCCACTCCTGCCCATAACTATCTACAGATTCAAAGCAGTAATGATAAAAAATACTGGTGTTGTTTTAAGCAGAAGTAGATTACTCTTCCTACGATTGGTGTGAAATCTCAGTAGCCCTGCAACAGCCAAAACAGCTGAAAAAAGGAACAAAGAATGTATTTAAGATATGCACCAACCCTACTATAAAAGAAATGATTCTGTACTCCAAACATAGACTAACATGAGGGGGACTCATGCTTCCTTATTTCAAAATTCACAGGTACAGTAATCAAACCAACATGATACAATATGACAGAGACAGATATCAGACACTGCAATAGAGTTATGAGGCAGATGGAAACATTTGCACATATAGTAAAGAATTCAAAAAGCTTTAATTGGAAAAGATCACTTTTAGCAAATGCTACTGTGGAAACTGAATATCCACATGCAAAAGAAAAATGTTTTAGTTTAAATAAACAACCCAAATCTAATGACTAAACTGTTAAAAGAAAACACTGCTCAAGCTTCATAGTTTAGCAGTGTTTGCTGCTGGTTTAGCTCCAAAGGTCTGTGGAACAGTTATAAAAATAAACAAGTGAGACTTCCTAAAAATGGGAAAAAGTACATTAAAAGACAATATACAGATAGTAATGAAAAGTACTGAAAGAGCAAAATATTTATAATTTATATCTAATGCTGGATTAATATTAATAAAGTTTGAATAATGCATAAAACTCAACAATGGAGACAGAAATAACTGATGAAGCAGAGGGCTAAATAATTGAATTGATATTGCTTCAGATAAACAAATGGCCTAATGTACATGTAAAAATGTTAAAACCACTACCTGTCATTAGTTCAAGACTACAATGAGCTATCCTTTGTCAACTATCAGGACAGTGATTTTAAAAAATTAGAAGCATGCAGAATGTGTAGCAATGTGGAGAAATCAAAATGTTGTACATTTGTGTTGATAATAGCATTTTTTCCTAATGCCTGAAATGTGGAAATAACCTAGGGTCCACCAACTGAGGAATGAACAAGCACAGTATGGTGTATACGTACAACTGAATAATATTGTGTCTTGAAAACAGAAAATTCTTCAATATACTATCAAGTACATGGACCTTTAAGACGGGGGCAAAATATGTCAGCCACAAGAAAAGATAACATATTGCATGATTTCATCACATAAATTTGGAGCTATTAAAGACAGACAGGAAGTAGAACAGTGAATAGTGACAGAAAGAGCTCAGAGAAAACAGTGGAATTTTTCTTCACTGGGTAAAAATATTAGCTTTACAAAAGGAAAGAAGTATATAAAGAGGGACATTAATGAAGGTTGCACAACATTATGAATGTATTTAAAATATGCACCGACCCTACTATAACAGAAATGATTCTGTACTCCAAACATACACTAACATGATTTTTTTTTTGAGACAGGGTCTCGTTTTGTAGTTCAGGCTGGCCCTGAGCTCACTACGTAGCCCAGACAAGCCTCAAACTCAGCAATCCTCCTGTCTCTGCCTGCCCAGGGCTGGGATTACAGGCGTGAGCCACCACGCCCGGCTAACATGAGTTCTTTTAGAAAAACAAATATTTAATTCCACTAAATTGTATGCTTGATTATTGTTGACTGCAATTTTTACATTACATATGTTTTGGAACAATACAAATTTGAAAATAAATTGGGAGTTGGCAGAGGGAGAGTTATCTGAATATTAGATTTCCACAAAAGTTATACACTTTTGTTTTAATATTTACTCATAAATTAGCGTGAAATACAAACTAAATTTCTCTCTTTCTGTTTTAGGGTCTTAGAATACTCAAAATAATTCCTGTTCAACTAAGTATTATTTCCCTGGGATAGAATATGACCTATTCATGTCTCATAAAAAGTTTTCTTCATTGTTTCTTCTATACAAATGTTCAGACATATGGTAGCCATGTTAACTGACAAGAACCTTAAGTCTCATTCCTTCATCTGCCATTTACAAATATTTTTGTAGGGATTTTCAACAATATTTACATGTTTGTCCTAAATATGTATGTAAATCAAATTTGCATAAGATTATAGGGAAGGGAAGTATAAAATATTCTGTATACTTTTGCCTATGAAATATCAATAGGTGAGAAGTACCTCGTGATGTATTTCCTCATGCATTCTCTTTATACTGTTCCCACATTTTCTCTCTTTAATGAATACACTCCTGCATTCAACCATTTGTTGAAATTCCATTGTTAAAATGAGAATTTCATATAATAGTTTTAATAAGTGACTGGTCTATATTTGAGATAAGCAACAAATGGACTAATTTTATACAGGTTAAATGTCTCAGTGTTCCCTTATAGTTGAAGAGGGATAACTTTAAGATTGGTGTCACACAGTTCATCTCAATCAATCATCTGGGATACTTTCATTAGCACACTCCCCAAAAATTCAACTTTTTAACTTAGTGAATAACTTCACTCCCCCTGACTGATCTACACTGTTGTTCCCTCACATTTAAGTAGTTGACAACTACAAAGTTTCATTCCTTCCTCAGCTATTGCGGGCATCCTGAGTACTCTGTGGTCCTGCCCAGTCATTGCAGAGGTCAGCTCACCTGAAAAATCATCAGGCACATGGCAGAGAGAAAGCAACAACATGTGAGCCTCATATCAGTTCTTTGCTCTCCCCGGTGTGTGCAGCTGGTCCTTTCCTCTCAGATTTTGGTGGCCAGAGAAAACTGTAACAATACCACCACCCATGGGGATAGTGTTTTTCATAGACATTTTACAACAACCAAGCAGTTTTCTTTGCTTCTCACTATATAATATCATGGGAAAAAACCTTACACTTTCAGCAGAAAAAATAAATCAAACTATAAATGTTTAGGCAGGAGAACTGTAGATCACCACAAGAATGAGGAACACAAATTTGATGAAAGAATAAATGCTCACATAAGAAGTCATTACAGTTCTTCAAAAAATCGTTTGTAAAAGTAAGGACATTCCACTTGTATTTAATTATCTTTCCCAGACTCCCTGTCCATCCTTTGCAGGGACGTTTGAAGTAGGCTTGGATTCAAAGTGAACACAACGATGCTAAAGTACATATAAAAATCAATATTCCAAATATTTCCAAGAGTCTAAATTAAAGGCTATATGATAAAGTCAAGGCTTGGGGATTTATACTCTAAATTGTACTAATCTCCATATTTTAACATTTGGGTGGCTTTGCCTTATAATAGACATGTTCGATTGCTTCACAAGTTTTACTTTCCTCCCATACTCAGTGAGTGTTGTTCCTGACATTCCTGGCCTTGCTGCCATAAATAATACACTTATTCTTTAAATAACTAGCAACAGAATTCCAGAACAATGCTATTTACAGAGACTGGCATACTATAATGAAATGGATACTTGTCATTAATGGCAAGCCATTAAACCTAAGAAGTTATAGAGAATCACAGCATTGTTGTCCTTGTTTATCCTAACCCCTCCCCCAGGAGCTCACCTCCTTGGTGTTGAGACACACTTGTCTGTTGTTCAGTCCATCTCAACAGCATTTTATCTAGGCTTGCTCTCATTTGTCCATTTGAGGTCATAGAGTAACATATTAATGAAATAACACAAACCTATATTAAAGACCGACAGCTCAGTAACCTGTTAATGAGTATGGTGTGTGAAATGCAGAGTTGGAAACTTGAAGTTACCTCTAGAGGTTAAAATTTTCTGATTACAAATGAAGTCTCTGCAGCGAAGACAGAGCCACAAAGCCAGTGATTGGCCACAGTGTTTTATGATGACATGGCTGAAGAGGAAAGTTAAAGGGTTCAGAGTTACTCATCGGAGTTAATCATGGGTAAGCACCAACAAAGAATTATAAACACCAAATTCTCGAATGCATGAGTCATTTCAAATCTGTAATGCTACATATGGTTTTCTTCTCAATAAAGAAAAACAAATCTGAATGAAGTCAGACTGTTACTATTTTGAGCGGAATATCACTCTTTTAAATATCTAAATCATATTATAAAATATTTAGGAGCTTTAGCGATTTCTTTTTAACATTGTAGTTTGTTAGGACTTGAGAAAAATGAGTAGAAATTGAGCTGCTAGTTATCACGTTATGGGTAAACCGACCTCGCACACAGGAAGAGTGGGAAGTCAGACAGCAGACAAGTAAGCTCGGCGCTCAGCCTGGTGGGCTGGGGTGAGAGTGAGACAGGTGGTGGCTTCACGTATAAAGCTCGAGGGTCAAGTGCCTCAGTAACCTCAGATAGTGTTGGAGTCAAGAACACCAAAAAAACCCCCACATCATCAGAAGCATATGTCAGAAATCTAATTTATTACTAAAGCAATGGGGCTTTAATACATTTTATGTAACCAGCCAAAACTCACAGTGTCTCTATTGACTGGTTTCCAGAGAAGCAGCCGCAGGTTTCTAAAAGGTGGGTCTCGAACATGGTGCCGGTAACGGTGCAGTGCAAAAGCCTACATTTAGGTACAGACTCGGGTTTTTTTGTTTTGTTTTGTTTTTTCTTTTCAAAATGGTTTGTAGGGGCTGAGGATTTAGCTCAAGTAGTACTGTGCCTACCTTGGCAACAGAAGGGCCTGAGTTCAATCCCCAGTACCCCCCCCATAAAAAGTTTATAGAGCCCCTCGTATATGCAAGAGAACCTTTTCCTCTAAATGGGTGAGAACTACTGGTTTTCTTGCTGCTGTTTAAATGTGAGCATGAATGAGGAGAGAAACAAAGGCGAACAAAAATAAAACGTGAAGGATATCAAATTCTGGGCTCTAAAGCCAAACATGGAGATCTGAAAGTTGAACTCTCCACTAACCAACCAGCTCTGTGAATGTAGGAAACTCGGTGAATCGCTTGGTGCCCGAACTTCATCTGGAAATGAGCAGAATTAACATGCATGCTCTATGATACAGGAACTCACATTAGACTCTTGGAAGTATCTGATATAATGAAAGTAATATTTATTTAAGTCACTTGTTACTATTTGAAGAAAAAAGCACTGAAAATTAATGATTTTTCATGAGATTTGATGAAATAACTTAGCTAAGACTTTGAAGAACAAAAAAGAAAATTGAAAACACTTCTAAAGCCTTAATATGATACACATTTGAACACAATTCTCCTTCAGCCCTGTGGCAGTAGATCTTGGGATTAACAGTATCGCACATTCTGGGCAGCAAGGAATCGACATTCATCTTTTAAAATATTTGAATGTAGGGCCGGAGGTTTAGATCAGTGGTGCCGGCGCCTGCTTCGCAAGCGTAAGGTCCTGAGTTCGATCCCCAGTAACCACATACAATGCTGGGCGTGGAGACTCACGCCCACCAGCAGTCAATACCACATACCACAATGCCGGGCGTGGTGGCTCACGCCTGTAATCTCAGCACTCAGGAGGCAGATGCAGGAGGATTGCTGAGTTCGAGGCTTGCCTGGACTACATAGTGAGCTCAGAGCCAGCCTGAACTACAAAGCAAGACCCTGTCTCAAAAAAAATTTTTTTTGAATGTATATTTAGTATTATCCTCACCTTGGTTGTTGTAAATGATAGATCACATTGCTTAAGGAATGTACAGTATATTGTGTGAGTCATATTATTGAACAAATGAAAACAAAGTGTGTATTTTTAAAAAGTTCAATTTAATTAAGTATTTGAACAAGAACAGGTAGAGATACGTGATTGTTTCCACTGCAAAAATCAACAAATTTCTGGTGAAATGAGTGTATAATAAGTCTATTTTTCTGTTCATGTCCTTAGGAGTTGCGTGATAAGGAAGGACTGCTTACTATGACTAAATTTAATGTATTAACTGAGATATTTTAATGGTAGCCTAAGCACTGTGAAACCACTGTCAGTTCTCTGTGACCCAAAGTTACAGTATCTTAAATCCATTAAATAAAATTATGTGACACCGAGCTTCATTAATCACAGGCCACCAGCAGCACAAATTCAAGCATATAAACGGAATATTGATCTTCAAAAAGACTATTGCTTATAACTATAATGAAATTAGCTACAGGTATATTTTCCAAGCAATGGAAGGATAATTATCAGTAATAAATCTTGCACTTGTAGTTAATTAAATTCATCACAGCAGAGTGTTTTGCCAAAATGTTACTAGACACTTAAAACTTCTTTCAAAAGGGCAGATAGTGGTATCCCCCATTTGCCTCTGCATATGAGACAAAATAAGTGGATAAAGATGTTGAGAAGCTAGAAAAACTTTATTTTAATAGCTTCTTAGATTGTTTTCCCATTTCACTATAACCTGGCTGACATCAGTAACAAGTTATACAATATCAGTGAGTCCTGCTGGAGACATTTTTTTTGGTTCATATAATTTGCTCTCCAAGCAAATGGGAAGATTATATTCATTCCCTTTTTCCAGATCCTTTATATTCAACATAAGCTGGTACACTAATTAAATCCCTTTTCCCTTGTTAAATGTTATTTGTCTTATAAAAAATCTACATGAAAGAAACAAGGATATTACAAAACATATTTAATTAATTTCCTTACTATGTGGAATGTGTTCATCTTTTCCTTGTCTTGTCGCCAAGATGAAGCTGTGTTGTGTGTGGCTTACTGATGATGTCATCTTACATTCCCACCAACAGTAGAGAAGGGTCCGTTTCACCTCACTGCCTCAGCTGCATTTGTTTTTGGTTGATTTCTTGATGGTGGCCACTCATTCTGCGGGAAGATGGAATCTCAGTATCCTTTGAATTTGTGTTTCTCGGAAGGCCAGTGATGTTGAACGTTTATGTGTTTGTTGGCCATTTGGATTTCTTCATCTGAGAAGTATCTATTCATTTCTGATGTCCATTTTTGATTTGCACACAGCAATCTCTGTCTAGTCCTAGCTTTAAAATTTTTTAATGTAGCAATGTAATTTGAAATACAGTTAATCCTAATGGTTGTGGGTTCTGACTCTGCATACTCATCTGGATCACTAACATTTATTTGCAGGCCCAAATTTAGATCTTAAAATGCTTTATTTGAGGGCATTTTAAAGGTGAGATGTACCATCTCACCATAGATTTGGTTCCCTAGGTGTTTTTTCCAGCTGCAGGTGAGCAGGTAACCCTCTTTTCTCTTATTTTAGTTCTCATGCTCCAAACAACTTTTAGTTCCAAACTTTTAGTCCATAAGTGCAGTTTTAATGCATCATTGTACTTTTTACAGGTGGTTTGGATATTTTTAAATAATGCAAATTATAGTATGCTGAAATATTTCCCAGAGGACCTAAGTGCAAGGAGGCTGTACTGTGCATGATGGAAAATGTAAGTACTGGTTGGAACGTTTGTGGTCCGTTAGACAGGCTTGATGAGTTTCAGGGCTCTGAACCATGAGTTCAAAGCTAATGAATCAACGACATTTGATATCCAGAAAACGAAGGTGATACTTGCCAATCTGCATGTGACACAATCCTCAAAAACACTGAAGTAATGAATTTGGTGTGGGCTAAGGCTGTGGAGGAAACAGAGAAGTTGGGAGATGTGTAAATTTAAATGATGGCCAATTTAAAAAGTGCAGTGACCAGCACTGTGCTGAGCACGAAATCCAAAAAATAAAATTGTCACATTATCCAGGGTCAGCAAAATGCCAAACCTTTCTCAGCTAATACAGAAATACTGCATGGATTAGCTGTAAGGACTATATAGCAAATAGGTTTCTTTAAACAGAAATGCACAAAAGAAAGCTATGCATTGAAATATTGTTGAAAATGTTATGGCCAAAGGTTCACAGGGAGACAAAAATAAATTTCCCTTTGTGGAAATAGTTTAGTACTTGTGATGACTCGATAGGCCCCCTAGAGTACCAAGAATTGTGGGGGACCACAATATTGATGATTCCCACAGCAGGCCATGAGCAATGCAGGCTGTGAAGGGTTTACCCTTCAACTGGCTTCTTTCTTTTTTTTTGAGACAGGGTCTTGTTTTGTAGTTCAGGCTGGCCCTGAGCTTGCTATGCAGCCCAGGCAAGCCTCAAACTCAGCAATCCTCCTGTCTCTGCCTCCCAAGTGCTGGGATTACAGGCGTGAGCGACCACGCCAGGCTCAACTAGCTTCTTTTGAGAACCAAGTACATCTGAAGGCCGTGTGCCGAGATCAGAACAATTTGCACCCAAATTCCCTCCCCACAAGCAAAACCTTCTTAAGTAGAAGGACAATGTTCTAATTGCAAGCCTATATTGTTCCATTCAGGGAATAGGGTTATGTTCCCTGATATGATGGTGCTTTGTCTTGTGCTTTAGGAGCCTTGCTTACATTAATTTCTAGAAACTGCAGGACTCTGCATCCTGTTATGTGGTCTCGGCCCTGAATGTAGTTCACCTCTACCCTAAATGACGACCAATAAAAATCAAGGGCTTAGCCTGGACGGTGCCTTTGTCAGTTGGATAGGCATGTGTTGTCCTGGCTCCCACTTTCTCTCTCTCACACAAGTCTTTAGATTTTCTTTTTCTTCTCAGTGCTGCATCATTCTCTGAGCAGGAGACTGAAGCCTACTGTAGAGGTTTCCAATATTTCCAGAGTTCCCAGTGAAGAATTAACTAAAAAACATTTTTAGAACACAGAAGTCTTATATACATTTCACTCACTTTCCCCCAAGGGTTAAATCTTACTCAACTGGAGTATAGTGTCATGACTAAGATGTTCATATTTGTACCCTTCTCTGAATGTTGCTTTTGTAACACGTGTGGTGGGCTCACAAATGATAACCACTATCATCTCCACTTACTCCGTCTCCACAGATATCTCCTCCTTGACCTCTTTAGTCCAACCCTGCTTCTACAGGGCTCCCAGCTGCTGGCAGCCACTATTTTGCTTTTTATTTTTATATTTTTCTCATATGGGGAATACTGAATTTGACCAAGTTTTGTGACTTTTATACTTATGCTTTTCTTCTTTTGGCAGAATGTCCTTGAAACCCACTCAAATCCTTACATGTCGACAGTTGTTCTTCCTGCTGAAACCCGCTGGGGTACGGATGTTCCACAGCATATGGAACCAGGAGATGGGTGCGTTGTGGTAGTTTTGAGGCTCAGCAGTGCTTTATGGTTCTATGTGAATATAAATTTTCATTTCTCTATAATAAATGTTAATGATTCTGGTAGTAGGTTCAGTGTATGAAGTATGTTAAGTGTGTCTCTGGTTTGGATTTTCTGATAGATGAACAGTGATACAACTTTGTAGTTTCTGTTTTTGTTTTTCTACTGCAAATTATGTTGAAATTTTACATGTATTTATTTGATACCCATATATCTTATTCAGTGAAATATATCTTCACATCTGTAGATTTCCTAATTTTTACTTTTGAGAATATATGTGTATATATATATATACATATGTACATATATATATATATGTGCATGTATATATATATATACACATACAAGTATACTATATATATATTTTCTCAATGCAAGTAATTTTGTGTTTTTCAAATATATTTTCCAACTCTGTAGAACTTCTCTGTTTTGTTTTACTTCATTTGTTTGTTCCTTTATTGATTTTCCTGCTTAAAATACTGTAGTTAAAATATCTACAGAATACTTTCTTGAGGGGGTAAAGGGGGTAGAGGGGAGTGAGCTCATGTCCTTGATCTTGTCAGGCAGGCACAGCACCACTAAACTACAGCCCTGACTTGATAGAATACTTTATTAGGTAACTTTCCCACTGTATTACAGTATTTTTATCAGAACTTCAATAATTTCTGCATAACTGAAATTTATAAACCACTCAATTTCAATTAAGCTACATTTCCTAAACCAGTGAATAAATTGTATCATGAATGAAATGACAAGGCGTAGGTGAAAAACAATGACCTTCCATGAAAAACCAATACAAATCCAAGTGTTTGTGAAATAGTACAGTGAGGTAATACAATGGCTGGACATGCTAGTTTATCTTCTATATAAAATACCTTCTTAAAGTTATTTTGGCTGAAATTTCATTACATACATTATAATATATTGCTGCAATTAATAATATTATAGCAAGACATTTGTGAATGTGCCATTTAGTTCTATTTATTACAAAGATAGTGTTTTTAAAATGTGATTTGCTTACTTAGAAATCTCAAAAATAAGGGATTTTCACACATTGTGTCACATAGTGTAGAGAAAACATGAAAAGGCAGGTGTCAGCTCTTGGACAGGAGCTTTGGAAGACTTGACTCTAGTGTTAGGAAAACACAAAAGATTCAAAATGTCATGGGTCACGAAGTCACGAGGTTGCAATGTTACTAAACCAAGTTTCCTTTTAAGACCATTGTCACTAACAAAGACCAAAGCTGTGCAGGGAACAAAAATGAGGAGTGCTCATTTTCTGTCATACTGCCATACTTTCTAGAGACTTTCTAGGAACTGTCATACTTTCTAGAGCTCATTTGCATCTACAGGTGCTCTGAAAAAGCACAGCACAGGAGACAGACCACACATGTGTTATCGCTGATAAAGTGATATTTAGAGTTGAATCTGATGCTGAGTGGGTTTAAACTTTCATCAGAGCTGAACAACATGAACTGAGGGAAAACATTCTGAGCAGACAAATGAGCCCTTGTGGTTTCCTGAACTGGGGAGCGCTGAGGGGATACTGGGGAAAAGCAAATCAAGTTACTGGAGAATTTGACAGGATCACAATCGGAGAAGACAGAACTGTGGAGGTGGAGGTGGATCTTAGAGACCGGAATAAAGTTAGTGAAGTGACCAGACAGAAGCAAGCTGTCCTGACAGTCAACCTCTAAATAGGCTGCTTCCAGGTTACACACTAGCGTATCCGGCTGGCCCGGGAACTTCAAAGGATGGAGTGTCACTGAGGGAAGTGTGGGCCAGAGCAAGAATTCAGTTCTGAATTAGCTTGTTTTACATTCAGCTTTTCAGATGCCTCGGAGACAGTACCGCTACCAGATGGGATAAACTGATTAGGGGCGCGGACGCCAGAGTGAGATACAGTACAATCATCCCATATAAATATTTCGAGCTCCCAAATAGATGAAAACGCCCAGGGCAAGAGTTGAGGGTAACTTGAATTGAGGACCAGGATGGTAATATCTACAGATAGGCCTGAGATGAAAAACCCGTCAAAGGAAATTGAAGAAGAGCAGTGCAAGTGATATGAAAACCCACAAGGGTGTAGTACGGTGGAACCCAAAGGAAATGAGTATTTATTGAAGCTTTTCTGGGTTTCGTCTTTTTATCTGCAGCCACAGCAGTTATTTCATTTTAGGTGGGCAGCGCCTGCTCTCAGTGGCTCCCCCAGGCCCTGTGCTGCTTTCTCTACTCAAGCTCCTCTCAGGAGGACCCTGGCACCTTGGCCGGGGAATGGAGGCGGCAGAGGCCACGTCCTGGTAGGTTGAGGCTCCCTGTCCAGCTGGCCAGACCCTCCCTCCTCCAACCTGGGACTCAGAAGGCAGGTCGGCGACAAGCGCTGTCCAGACAAAGCTGTCCTTTTGTGTGGCCAGCTGAGCAGTGGACGCAAAGCCACAATGGACCAACAGGGTTCCAGGCCTCTGAAAGAGGCCCTCGGTGTCCTCTTTATCACCTCAAATCTGAGCAGGTTTGCACTTCAGCACAGCCACACCTACAGAACTGCCTTCCTCTGCACCATCGTTTTTTTAAATTGAATTCTTTTTTTTTTTTTTTTTTCCTTTTGGAGACAGGGTCTCGCTTCGTAGTTCAGGCTGGCCCTGAGCTCACTATGTAGTCCAGGCAAGCCTTGAACTCAGCAATCCTCCTGCCTCTGCCTCCCGAGTGCTGGGATTACAAGCATGAGCCACCACACCTGGCAATTGAATTCTTTATTGGTACAATGTGTGTACATCTCACAATCACACATAACACTGGGGAATTTGTACCAATATATGACATAAGTCGATTCTCATTTTTACCCGTATCCCCACCCACCCATACCTCCTCACCCCCTATATACATGTTCTTTTATTTTCTTTCAGAACCATATTTATTCCTTCCCCTCATTACATCCTCACACCAAATTTCCTTTGGAAATTTCCCATTCTACAAAGACTGTCATACTTTCTAGAGCTCATTTGCATCTACAGGTGCTCCTATCAAAGAGAAGATCCGGTATTTGCCTATCTGTGATCTATTTATTTCACTCATTAGGGTGTCCTCCAAGTGTATCCATTTGCACATAAATGAATCAATTCTGCCATAAAGAATGACAAGATTGATTCATTTATGTGCAAATGGATGCGCCATCCTTTTATGAGACATTTTATTTTAGAAGCTCTGAACTGGCCCCTCGTCTTCCGGGTTTGACTTTGGAATCTCTTTGCCTTTTAAACATGTATCTCAAAAGGCGCAACTTTCTTGCCAAGGACCTATCCATGGCTTCTGTTTGCACATCCTGATTTGGTCTTTGAATCTCAATAGAACAGGCTTTCGTCTTTCCCTCCACAGCTCCAGGCTTTGGACCTTTCACTTCTAGAATTGACCAAACTCTTCCTCCCTGTGCAGCAGCTTAGCATCATGTTTCCTGAGTTTCCCAGACCTCCTGTCCACTAAGTCTTTTGTTTCTCTTCAGCTCCTTTTAAATCAGAAAATAGAGAGGCCTTTGCACACAACCAATTAGTCTCTGCAAAAATGCTGTCTGTTTCTCTCCTATTTAATATCTTTACCTACTTACTACCTATCTCCACTAGAAAGCAAAAGATTTTTAAGGATGAGAAGCCAGACATTCCTTCCCTAATACAACCGCAGCAGGTACAGCAGTTATGGGACATGTTTAAAATTGTCCAGAGAATGAATCTATGGACTCATTAATGTAATACAAATGGCAAATGCTATGTGATTCACTGGACTATATGAATCCAATTATGGTTTTATCACACGTTTAGTCAAATGATGTCATAGCTGCACATTGATTAGTCACTTACAGGAAATGCACAGCCAGTTTTTAAAAATCATAACAACTTACATCTCTCATATTATATGGCATTTACTTGCACAATATGTTATAGGTGATGAATATTTGTT
>PVIC010006999.1:0-10782 GCA_004025085.1 Thryonomys swinderianus
ATCCCAGCACTTGAGAGGCTGAGGCAGGAGGATCACTGTGTGTTTGAGGCCAGTCTGGGCTACATAGTGAGTTCAAGACCAGCCTCAACTACACGATAAGACCCTGTTTTAAAAGGAAGGCAGGGATTTAGCTCATGGTTCCAGTGTCTGCCTCACAAAGGCAAGGTCCCAAGTTTGATCCTCAATACAAAAAAAAAAAAAAATCAAAGTGTCCGGGAAGTCAGAATTAAACTCTTGCCCCCTGCTAATGTTTCTCAGTCCTGCTTCTGGAACAGCATCCAGTGGTCTATGCCCCGTGACCACAGTTATTTAGGAGCTTAAAATCTTTATTTTATGTATGTATGTATGTATGTAGGTATTTTTGAGGCAGGGTCTCGCTTTGCAGTTCATAAATCTATGCTGGTCCTGAGCTCACCGTGTAGCCCAGGCAACCCTCAAACTCAGCAATCCTCCTGCCTCTGCCTCCTGAGTGCTGGGATGACAGGCGTGAGCCTCCACTCCTGGCATTGTGGAATGTGGTACTGATTGCTGGTGGGCATGAGTCACCATGTCCAGTATTGTTGTATGTGGTTACCAGGGATTGAACCAGGGACCTTGTGCTTGCCAGGCAGGACCTGGAACCACTGAGCTAAATCTCCAGCCCTATTATTTTTACTTTTTTAGACAAGGTCCTGCTCTGTAGCTCAGGCTGGCCCTGTACTCATTTTGTAACCCAGGCCAGCCTCTAACTCACAGCAGGCCTCCTGCATCTCCCTCCTGAGTGCTGGGATTACAGGTGTGAACCACCATGCCTGGCCAGCAATTTAAAATCACACCAGGTAGCTATGCAAACATCACCACCGTAAAAGATTACCAGAACCCTTAGCGTTGTATGTTGTTGCACAGGCCTAAACTTGAAATTTCCTTTCATGGTGATCCACAACTCCTAAAATTCAGTTGTGAGATTGAGCGCATAGAGCATTCAAGTAGCATAAACAACTATAATGGGCTCTTTCTTGGCCTTGGCTGTTTCTGCGCAGCTGCTCAGTGGGAACCCTCCAGACCCAGCTCTACTTGTTTTGTTACAGTCAATACAATCCAGAATGTTCCTTCTGTGTCGCTTTTTCCTGCCAAAATCACAACCAATAACGGAGTCACGTTTCCAGTGAAGGTGGATAATCACGACTGGGGTTCTGGCAGAAGGCACACCCTAAAGCTGTGAGAGCCAATGGAGTTACATGACTGATGACCCAATCAGGACGTGGCATATTGTGTGGCCGCGGCAACAGCGGGCCCTTGCGCTCACAGTGAGAGAAGAAGTGAGAACTGCACGTACCGGCTGGAGCCACCATGGTGAGTCACGCGCCAGAGGCCTGGGATGGGAGGACGTGGGAGAACGGGTGTGGGTGTGATGTAAGGATGGTAGAAGAGAGTACCTAGGTGAAGATCTAACGGCTTCGGTTAGATGCATTACAGTGCTTTGTTGTTCTTATTTTATACTTGTAATTTTTTTTTCATTGAGGATCAAACTTGAGCCCTTGTGCTTCCAAGGTGGGTGCGCTACCACTTGAGCTAAATCCCGGGCATATACTTCTATACCCCCGGCTGGTGCTGGAGGGGCCAGGCGAAAACATAGAGACCCACTTAAAAGAAGGGAGGAGGAGAGGGAGGGAAGGGAGAGGACGCAGGGATGGAGGGAAGGAGGAGAAAGGAGGCGGAGTCACACGTGGTGGCGCACACTTGTAGTCTGAGCACATGGGAGGCTGAGGCAGGATTGTTGTGAGTTTGAGGCCAGCCTGCACTACAAAGTAGGACCATGTTTTGAAAAAAGGAGAGAGAGAGAATATGATAGCCTTCATCTGTACATAAAAATCTGTATTGTTTTCAACTGTGTAGTATTCCTATGGGTGCCCGGACCCCACCCGAGGTTACTCACCCCTTCCTGTTTCACCAAATCCATTAGTGGTTTCTGGTCCTTCATGTGGATACTACAGTGAGTGTCCTGTGAGCCACTACAGCTGTATGTGGGATTCTAGACATGAATGTGATGATTTAATAGATATTTTCAGATTCCTTTCCATAACCAATAAATAAAAACTGTTTTTCCCTGAAGGGTAGGCTTCTGCCTTTACTTTGTTTCTTTTTTATATCCTCAGATCATCCATACTGGCTTGGTAATTGTTGAACTAATACATTAATAATCTACACACTGATAGGAGCAATCTGACACCCGTCATTTTATACATCCCATAAAAGTTGTACAAAAAAATATGTGGAGAGAGGGCAGAAACACTGTTCTCTAGAAATTTACATAGTCCTCTTCCTTCTGTCCTCCCTCTTTTTCTCTCTCCTTTACTCTCTCTTCCTTCCCTCCCTCCCTCTTTTTCTCTCTCTCTCTCTCTCTCATTTTCTATTTTTCTGCCTGAGCCCCCTAGAGCACTGCAATTATAGACATGTAACACCACGCCCAGCTTCCAGTTTACTTGTTTCTGTTAGCTGAGTGAAGAGCCAGTCATTTCAGTCTCTATTTCTTCAAATTAAAGCTTTTAAAGCCAGTGGCTTCCAAACTTTACAAAAGTGTATGATTCCTCTAGGCATAAAGAGCAAAACAGAAGAAAGAAAATAGGAAACAGGGAGCTAAAATTTGTAGAGATAGACATGGGAACGGGGGAGAGGGAAGGGAGGGGAGGGGAAGTAAAAGGGATCAATATGCTATATGTGTATGTTCCAGTGCCACAGGATAAATACATTCATTATGTATCACAAACATAAATAAGAGATTTTCTTTTTAGAGACAGGGACTCACTTTGTAGTTAAGACTGCCTCTGACCTCACTATATAGCCCATGCTAGCCTCGAACTCACAGCAATCCTCCTGCCTCCCATGTGCTGGGATTACAGGCATGAATGACCATATCCAGTACTGTGGTGTGTGGTACTGATTGCTGGTGGGTGTGAGTCACCACCCCCAGTATTGTTGAATGTGGTTACCCGGGATCAAACTCTGGGCCTTGCACTTGCAAGGCAGATGCTGGAACCACTGAGCTAAATCCCTGGCCCAACTAATAATTTTTCTTTTTCTTTGAGACAGGGTCTCGCTTTGTAGTTCAGGCTGGCCCTGAGCTCACTACGTAGCCCAGGCAAGCCTCGAACTCAGCAGTCCTCCTGTCTCTGCCTCCCATATGCTGGGATTACAGGCGTGAGCCACCGTGCCCCAAACTGTGGTATGTGGTACTGATTGCTGGTGGGCCTGAGTCACCACGCCCAGCATTGTATGTGGGTACCGGGCATCGGGGATCGAATTCAGGACCTTGCGCTTGCAAGGCAGGCGCCAGAACCACTGAACTAAATCTCCAGCCCAGCAACTAATAATTTTTTAAAGGAGGAGAGATAGCTTAGTGGTAGAGTACTTGCCTAGCATAGGTGCAGCCTTCTTTTCAATTCTCAGCACTGTAGTTAACAACAAATAAATGGGGAAAAGGGTATGACTCTGGAACAACTCAAATTAACTTTAATTCTACTGTGTAAAAAAATTTTTTTTTTTTTTTGCTTTTGAGACAGGGTCTCGCTTTGTAGTTCAGGCTGGCCCTGAGTTCACTATGTAGCCCAGGCAAGCTGCCACGAACTCAGCAATCCTTCTGCCTCTGCCTCCCGAGTGCTGGGATTACAGGTGCAAGCCACCACGCCCAACACTGTGGTATGTGGTATTGATTGCTGGTGGGTGTGAGTCTCCACACCCAGCATTCTATGTGGTTACTGGGGATCGAACTCAGGACCTTGCACTTGTGAGGCAGGCGCCGGAACCACTGAGCTAACCCTCCGGCCCTAAAAATTTTATTTTGAGGCTTCTTACTGACATGGCATAGGCCCGTTCTCTGCAAAATAATTTTTTTTGCTATGATTGAAACTAGGGCCTTGTGCATACTAGCAAAGTGCTCTGGCATTGCTGTAAACTCACTGCCTCATTTTTTTGTGTGGTTTTAGGGAATGAACTCAGGGCCTTTGTGCTGAGCCAAATTCTTTATGCTCAACTGCTGGAGTAACTGATAACTGGTATGTACCACCACAGCTGTGCCAATTCTTGAGCCAGAAGGCTGAGGTAGGAGACAGGGAGATCCTGTCTCAAATTTTAAAAAACACTAAAAAGCACAGGGAATACACCTTAGAGTTAGAGCACTTGCCTATGATACGGAAGAGCCTGGATTCATTGCCTAGCACTGCAATTTAAAAAACATGTGCAACATGGATTTTCAAATATATAATTCAGTGATGTTAAGTAACTATAAACGATGACCACTATTTCTAGAACTTTTTCATCAATCTCATCTTCTTCAGTGTATAATATGCAATTAATGTCATTTTTTATTTCAGACAATATTTTCCATAATAAGTAGTTGTTTCATTTAGGTATTTTAAAATATTCTACCACTGAGACACACTCAAAACCCAAGTGTTTTTCACATTAAACATGTGTCATACTAAAATCCCCTGAATATATGAGTATGTGATCTTAATTTCATAATTCATTAGTTGTACCGTTAGTGTCATTTCTGGGTTTTTATTGGTGTTTATTTTTTCAGTATGGTCATAGTCTTTTTCCTTCTTTTTACTACCTGAGAGGTTCTGATTGGATACCAGACATTATCGATTTTACATTACTGGATTATACATGTGGCAGCATTCCTTGAAATACTTTGGGGCCCTTCTTGGCATGTGATTAATTTGCCAGGAGCCAGTGATTTATAGGTTCTTCCGTGGGTTCAGAGCAGCCTTTAGGATAGGCTTCACTTGGCCCCACTGTGAGGGCTCATTCAATGTTCTGAGGGTCCCAAGGTCTTTCCACCATGACTGGGATACATGAGCTGTTCCTAGTCCTAAGCAAGCCCAACACTGCCAACCTGCCCTCCCGGATCTCAGCAGCTCTCTAACATACCAGGTGTGCTGAGCAAGACTCACTCAGACACAGGTGGACTCTGCTGATTTGTACAGAGCTCTGTGTGTGCAGTACTTTTGTATCTGCTCTACCCTGTGGTTTCTTGCTGCCTTGACTTCCCTGAAGTCCATCTCTCTTCTCAATCCAGGGAGATCCCAGAACTATGTTTGCCTTTCTTCTCTCTCTGTGCTATCCTGGACACTCACCAGGCACCTGGGAGATCCTTGGTTGATTGTTTTCCTGGTCTGAGAAATCACCATCTTGTACTCCTGTCACATAATGTGTGGAAACTCTGATTTCATGTTCTGTCTGATTTTCTAAGCCATTACTTAGGGCAGAATATTAAATCTGATCCTTAGGAAGAAACAAATATGCTCAATTTATATTTATCTGTACTGGTTATTGAACCCAGGGTCTTCACACAGAGTCCTCTCCTTCTTTTTTCTTTTGGGATGGGGCCTCATTGAGTTGTCCAGGCTGGACTCAAAATTGCAATCCTCCTCCCTCAGGCTCTCAGAATGCTAGGAATATAGGCAGCAGTAGTTTTTAAGTTTTCTTTGAGACAGGGTCTCACTTTGTAGTTCAGGCTGGCCCTCAGCTCACTATGTAGCCCAGGCAAGCCTGGAACTCAGCAATCTTCCTGTCTCTGCCTCCTGAGTGCTGGGGGCTCACGCCTGGCACTGTGGTATGTGGTATTGATGGCTGGTGGGCATGAGTCACCACGCCCAGCATTGTATGTGGCTACCAGGATCAAACTCAGGGCCTTGTGCTTGCAAGGCAGGCACTGGAACCACTGAGCTAAATCTCCGGCCCGTTTTTAAATTTTTGAATTGCTGGGAAAATGAATCACTGTGTTTGTGTTCATAGCTCAAGTGTGTACATTCATGTAGAACAGGCAGATGTTCTGACATACCATGATTCTTTGGAGGCTCATGGGGTCTGAGCAAACCTTGAGAAACCAAACATTTTACAAATATGGACTTCAGACTTCAGGTCTCATTTGCATTTGTATAGTCTGAGTCACTCTGAGGACACTTGGTTTGACATTTCCATTCCGGTTCCCAGAGGGAGTGTATCTCTATCCACGTGGGGCAGGCAGGTGTCCAGATCGGCAATGCCTGCTGGGAATTGTACTGCCTGCAACATGGGATCCGGCCTGATGGTTAGATGCCTAGTGACAAGACCATTGGCAACGGGGACGACTCGTTCAACACGTTCTTCAGAGAGACTGGGGCCGGCAAGTACATGCCCAGAGCAGTGTTTGTGGACCTGGAGCCCACAGTGGTAGGTAGGTGCTCAGGCCCAGGATGGAGGCTTCCCAGGGAGGGTAGGAGGTAGCAGCCTCAGCAAAGCCCACATGGTGGCCTCCTTGAGTTCCTCTGCAAGGACAGGCCATGTATGTCTGTGCCCGTGACATGGTTGGGTGAGAAGCTGAAAGGTTGTGACTGAAGGTTCTTGACCCCGGGCTCAGGCTCCCATCTGAGGACACTGTGGCCTGCAGGGAAAAGCTGCTTTTCCAGCAGTATGGTGGGCTGTGGAGAGATCCCTTCCTGGCTGCTTCTGCCCAGGTCAGATGGTTTCTATATAGACGCTGTGTGCATGAGCACAGGCCTTGGCTCCCTCCTTAATGCTGTGGAGACCCTCACGCTGGTGCACAAGGGTGTGGACCTGCTCTTAGACATGGATATAAGAATATTTGTTTGTTTCCTCATGATTAGAAGCCCAGAGTAGTTACAAGAGATGGAAAAGATGAGGCAGGAAGATCTGAAATTGGACCCCAGCTAGAGCTTTCTAACTAGTGAGTCCTGTTTCAAAACAAAGCAGGGCCGGAGATTTAGCTCAGCAGTTCTGGTGCCTGCCTTGCAAGCACAAGGACCCGAGTTCGATCCTGGTAACCACATACAATGTTGGGTGTGGTGACCACATACCACAGTGCCGGCATGGTGGCTCACACCTGCAATCCCAGCACTCAGGAGGCAGAGATAGGAGGATTGCTGAGTTCGAGGCTTGCCTGGGCTACATAGTGAGCTCAGGGCCAGCCTGAACTACAAAGCGAGACCCTGTCTCAAAAAAAAAAAAAAAAGCCTATCAGTGATGGAGCTCACAGTGAAGACCCTCTGAGCAATATTACCCAAGAGGCCAGAGGAGATAGAGACTAAAGAGGTGGAAAAAGAAGAGGAGGATGAGGGATGCCAAAGTGGAAGAGGGAAGAAAAGATCTTTTTTTTTTTTTTTTTTTGAGACAGGGTCTTGCTTTTTAGTTCAGGCTGGTCCTCAGCTCAGTATGTAGCCCAAGCAAGCCTCGAACTCAGAAATCCTCTTGTCTCTGCCTCCTGAGTACTGGGAATACAGGTGTGAGCCACCACACCTGGCACTGTGGTATATGGTATTGATTGCTGGTGGCCGTGAGTCACCATGCCCAGCATTGTATGTGGTTACCAGGGATGGATCGAACTCAGAACCTTGTGCTTGCAAGGCAGGTGCCAGAACCACTGAGCTAAATCTCCGGCCCAAGAAAATATCTTTTGATGTCCTGCAAGATTTAAGCCATGTAGGGTGCTGTGATGAGCCTGTCCCAGCAAAATCACACAATCACACTGACCCGGTGTTTGCAAGGGAGTTTGGTTTTGTTTTTCTGTGTTGTTGCAATACTGGCAACAGAACCAGAGACCTTACAATGAGCTACCGTCCCAGCTTTTTCAAAACTTTTGAGTCAGGGTCTCACTAAATTGGAAATCACCCAGGCTGGGCTTGTCTTGTGACCCTGCTTCCTCGGTTTCCCTGGGTACTTGGATTACAGCACTTGTAAATTACCTCCTTTTGTGGCTATAGGTAAGAGAGAGCTAGGCACCTGTAGAATCAGCTGAGTTGGGAGGTGAGAGCTTTCCTCCCGCCAGTGTGGAACGGTCCTGCTGGCATTTGTACTTTGAGTTGATGGGACCTTCCTGGAGCCATGAGTTGTGCGTGTGCTGTGCAGAGACTTCTTGGGGGAGGACAGGGTCTCACTGTGGTCGGCTGCCCTTGCAGTCAGTGTGAAGCCCAGGCTGACCCCGATCCTTGATCCTCGCGCCTCAGACTCCCACGTGCTGGGATGACAGGTGTGCAGCAGCACGCCCGGCTGGCAGGCAGTCTCTGCAAGCCAAGGCGTGACTAGCACGGGCTACTTAGTAGAATACCATTGTCCGCAGGTGTGTCTGTCTTGCTGAGGACAGCAGCCCCGAAAGGCTCACGGCTCCCATGGTGTCTCTGTAGATCAGGTGCGCACAGGGACCTACCGGCAGCTCTTCCACCCACAGCAGCTCATCACTGGGAAGGAAGATGCAGCCAATAATTACACCAGAGGCCATTACACCATTGGCAAGATCGTGGACCTGGTCCTTGACCGGATCCGCAAACTGGTAAGATCACTGAGACGGCACCAAGTGGAGATTGCAGTGGATGGGAGGGTGGGCCTTAGGCTGGTGCTGGGAAACCCGGGGGGCATGTGCAGCTGCCCAGCTGGCTGTGTGTCATCACTGAAAGCCTGGAAAGGTTTGCTGTGACTGCCTTAGGCTATGAAGGGGCAGACTTTTGGCAAAGCTCAGACAAGAGTGAGGGAGGATCCGAGACTGAGTCCTTGGAGGAGGTCTTCACTGCGTGCCTTTCTTGTGTCTCCGTGTAACATCTGTTCAAGATGGATGTTTGAGTCCCCCTCACCTTTCAGAGGCAGAGAGAAGACTTCTCTTTTTTGGTACTGGATATGGAACCCAAGACCTCGCGCTTCCCCAGCAGGCCCTGACCCACTAAGCTAAGTCCCCAGCCCGAGGCAGAGAGAAGCGGGTCTGGCCTTTAGGGTTGACGCTGTGGCCTCTGCAGGCTTTGGCTCACGGTGTCTGGTTTCTCACAGGTGGATCTGTGCACAGGCCTGCAGGGCATGCTCATCTTCCACAGCTTTGGAGGTGGCACGGGCTCCAGGCTCGCGTCTCTGCTCACGGAGCGGCTGTCGGTGGGCTATGGCAAGAAGTCCAAGCTGGAATTTGCCATTTACCCAGCCCCCCAAGTGTCCACGGCCATCGTGGAGCCCTACAACTCCATCCTGACCACGCACACGACCCTGGAACACTCAGACTGTGCCTTCATGGTGGACAACGAGGCCATCTATGACATCTGCCAGCGCAACTTGGACATCAAGTGGCCCACGTATACCAACCCCAACCGTCTGATCGGGCAGATCATGTCCTCTTCCCTGTACTTTGATGGGGCGCTGAATGTGGACTTGACGGAATTCCAGACCAATCTGGTTCTGTACCCGCGCATCCACTTCCCCCTGGCCACCTACGCCCTGGTCATCTCTGCCGAGAAGGTCTACCATGAGCAGCTGTCAGTGGCCGAGATCAGCAACACCTGCTTTGAGCCAGCCAATCAGATGGTCAAGTGCGATCCTCGCCATGGCAAGCACATGGCCTGCTGCATGTTGTACAGGGGAGACGTGGTTCCAAAAGATGTCAATGCTGCCATTGCCACCATCAAGACCAAGCGCACCATCCAGTTTGTGGACTGGTGCCCAACTGGCTTTAAGGAAGGACTGGGTGAAGTCTAGTCATTGTGCTTGTCAGCAAACTGCAGCCCTTCGTAATCATGCTGTTCCTGAGGAGCCACATCCTTTGGGAAAGGATACTTTTTGTGTTATCAAATGTGTAAAAGAAAATTTACATAGCAATTTATTTGTTAAATCCCATAGAGTTTCTCCAACATGTTATGTATCCCCTTTTTTTCCTGCAACTATCCTTTAAAATTCTGGGTGTAGTTTTTCCAGCATCTTAAACTTTAGGTGACTGAAGCTGGTGGTACACCACTTACCTAGCATCATGTGGGGCCTTGTCGCTTTCTTATGTCATTTTCCATCTGGAAATCATCCAGAAATTTCCAACTCTCTAAAAGTCCTAGAAACTCATCAGAGCTTACAAATATGAGATCCATAGCTTAGTACAAAAAGAAAATCATTGTATACAAGGGCTATTACACAGAATGGCTAAGTGAGAAGCCATTTACCCTGAAAATCACAGTAAGTCTTACAGCCTGATGTGATTTGGCTTCCAAATACATGGTGCTTTTCCTTTGGTAGATTTTTTTTTTTTTTAAAGACAGGGTCTGCTTTGTAGTTCAGGCTGGCCCTGAGCTCACTATGTAGCTCAGGCAAACCTTGAACTCAGCAATCCTGCTGCCTCTGCCTCCCACATGCTGGGATTACAGGTGTGAGCCACCATGCCTGGCATTGTCCTGTGTGGTACTGATTGCTGGTGGGCGTGAGCCACCACGCCTGATCTTGTTGTATGTGTTTACCAGGGATTGAACCAGGGACCTTGGGCTTGCCAGGCAGGCGCTGGAACCATTGCTGACAGGCTAAATCTCCGGCCCTTTTTTTTTTTTTTTTTTTTTGCATTTTGGAGACAGGGTCTCGCTTTGTAGTTCAGGCTGGCCCTGAGCTCACTATGGTGCCCAGGCAAGCCGCAGCAAACTCAGCAATCCTCCTGTCTCTGCCTCCTGAGTGCTGGGATTACAGGGTGAGCCACCACGTCCAGCATTGTGGTATGCGGTGTTGATTGTTGGTGGGCGTGTCTTCACGCCCAGCATTATATGTGGATACGGGGATCGAACTCAGGACCTTGCGCTTCCGAGGCAGGGGCCGGAACCACTGAGCTAACCCTCCGGCCCTTTTTTTTTGAGACAGGGTCTTTCTGTATACCCTGGGCTGGGCTTGAACTCATTGTGTACCCTAGGGAGGTCTTGAATTCATGGAGTACCTCCCGCCTCAGCCACCACAGCATTGGGATTACGATAGTACCTGCTCGGCTTCCCTGCAGCCTGTCAGGGTGTTGGATGCTTTTACTGC
>PVIC010006999.1:10882-52256 GCA_004025085.1 Thryonomys swinderianus
GGGTGTGGTGGCTCACGCCTGTAATCCCAGCACTCGGGAGGCAGAGGCAGGAGGATTGCTGAGTTCGCGGCGGCTTGCCTGAGCTACATAGTGAGCTCAGGGCCAGCCTGAACTACAAAGTGAGACCTTGTCTCAAAAAAAAAAAAAAAAAGATATGGAAATATATAATAATTTACAGTTTGGCTCACAGTGGCTTCCCCCAGCATTGGGTGGTAAGAGTATAGAAGGTCTATGTGTGCAGTGAGGATCCAAAGGATTCAGTTGAAGGTTTGGAGTTCTATGTTGTGTCCTGTTTAAGTCCTCATCAGGCATCTGAAAGGTCTGCATTGGAAGAAAGTCTGCTCTGGGAGGCTGAAGGATCCATACTGGAAGCCAGGAGACCAAGGTGAAGCCCAAGAGTAGAGTTCCTCCAAAGAACACAGAAACAATCCTTCCTTCATTTCCCTTTTCTAACATTTTGACACTAATCCTCCTTAGGGGTGGGTCTTCCATACCCCAAACTGTGCTGAGCCAATTTAGTTGGGCACTCAAAACTGACACAGTTGAGGGGAAGGAATAAATATGATACAGAAAGAAAATAAAAGAGCATGTATAAAGGGGGGAGGAGGGGGGAGTGGGTAGGGATATGGGTAAAAATGAGAATTAACTTGTGGCATATACTGGTACAAATTTCCCAATGTTATATGTGATTTTGAGATGTATATAAATTGTACCAATAAAGAATTCAATTTAAAAAAACTGACACAGTGAACTATCACAATTCTTACATAAAATAATTGAACATTTTAGATTTTGGTAGTTACATAACATAATTTGAATATATCCCAGGGTTCTCGTTTTTATGTTTTATTGTATGGTTATGTAACAATTTAACTGCTTCTCCCTGAAGCAGCCTTTTTAAAAAATGTTTTGCTGGGGCTGGATATTTAGCTCAGTGGTTCTGGTCTCACATACACAAGGTCTTGAGTTCGATCCCTGGTAACCACATACAATACTGGGCATGGTGACTCATGCTTACCAGCAATCAGTACCACATACCACAGTGCTGGGCATGGTGGCTCACATCTGTAATCCCAGCACTTGGGTGGCAGAGGCAGGAGGATTTCTGAGTTTGGCAAGAAGTCCAAGCTGGAATTTGCCATTTACCCAGCCCCCCAAGTGTCCACGGCCGTCGTGGAGCCCTACAACTCCATCCTAACCACGCACACGACCCTGGAACACTCAGACTGTGCCCTCATGGTGGATAATGAGGCCATCTATGACATCTGTTGGCGCAACTTGGACATCAAGCGGCCCACGTACACCAACCCCAACAGTCTGATTGGGCAGATCGTGTCCTCCCTCTGCTTCGATGGGGAGCTGAATGTGTACTTGACAGAATTCAAAAAAAAAAGTTTTGCTGTTACAAAAAGTGATTCTACTAAGTACATAACAATCTTTTTTTTGAGACAGGGTCTCGCTTTGTAGTTCAGGCTGGCCCTGAGCTCACTATGTAGCTCAGGCAAGCCGCCGCGAACTCAGCAATCCTCCTGCCTCTGCCTCCCGAGCGCTGGGATTACAGGCGTGAGCCACCACGCCCGGCCAGCGCAGTTTTTTTTGCCAGGTTCAAACCCCCACCCCAAGTCCTCACCCCGTTTTCTCGGCGATAGTTTCTTGGGTTGGGGAACCTCCCAGATCCAGGTGTCGGCTTGAGAGACGCCAGGGGCACCATCACAGCCCCCCACACTCCAATTCTTCTTATTCAGTTAGAATAAGCCTTGGACTAATTAGCCTTGGAGGGGGAAAAGGTGGTGAGAACCACCTCGTGTACAACCGGAGAACTCTGAACTGCTGGCTAGACAGAACTGTGCCCCCACCTCTTCCTGTGCCAGCGAGCTAGGAACTCTTCTATTCCCGCCCCCTAGGTAGAGTGCCCCAGGCTCGAGTCTCTATGGTTATCAACTTCCGCCTCTCTCTGCCCCTCGCGAGATTTCAGCGGCGCAGCAATGGCGAGACCGTGAGTGCCGCTGGTGGGAGTTAAGAGAACGGGCTGGGAAGAGGTTGGGTCGAGATTGGGTAACGGTGATCCTACGGGCCAAGGGTTCAGGAAGGAGTGGCAGTTGAGGGCAAGAGCCCACTCTGGACCCGGAAAGCTGCCCGCGACCTACCCTCCCGTTTCCTCCCCAGATGCCGCGTCACTGCTCCGCCGCCGGCTGCTGCACACGAGATACGCGGGAGACGCGCAACCGCGGCATTTCCTTCCACAGGTTAGCGCGCGTGCGTACTGATACTCGCGGGCTTCCTTGCGCATACGCTAGTGTTGCCTGTCGCTTCGGGCAGCGCCTTTGCCCGCGGTTCTCAGGTCCAAACTAGCTTTAAATTTAAGATTGGGAGGGTGAACGGGACTACATCCTGGCCAGAAAAGGAGGATGCCTACCAAGGCTTAGAGTTGCTGCTGTCACTTGCTCTATAACGCTGAGCAAGTTCCTGTCTTTCTCGAGGCCTGAAATTCTCCCTCTGCCTAGGCAAGTGGTGCCTATTAGGCAGGATCTCAAGGAGGTCTCCTTTAGGCGTGTGCCGGCCTGGCTCTTCTTGCCTGGGGAACTTGGGCAGCATGAACCCAGGGCTGTGGGCAGCCTGGTGCTCACGAGTTTGTGGCTCTGCAGACTTCCCAAGAAGGACAACCCGAGGCGTGGCTTGTGGCTGGCCAATTGTCAACGGCTGGACCCCAGCGGCCAGGGCCTGTGGGACCCGGCCTCTGAGTACATCTACTTCTGCTCCAAACACTTCGAGGAGAACTGCTTTGAACTGGTGGGAATCAGGTGGGCCTCCTTGCCAGCCAGCATCGGGGCAGGACGTGGGGCATCACTCTAGGCAGCACATTGGGGCAGTTGTATGTTCTGATGAGGTCCTTGAGCAGCTGGCGTGAGGATAGTCTGCCTCACTGTCAGGCAAACCTGGTTCCAAGGGTGCTGTTTTCCTTTTCCCAGAGTACAATAAAACACAATCCCAGGTGACCTGCTAGTTACACAAGAGAAATTGGTGTTGGGTTGGGCGTGTTTGCTACCACTCTTCCCAATAAGCTTATTCTTTGCCTTGTTCAGCCCAGCCCTTCTGGGGGAGCGTTTTTATGCACCTCAACTTTGAGGAGGCCTTCAGGGAGAAGTTTAGTGAACTTTACCTAACTTGGCATTCTCCAAATTTATTGTTCGCAGTTTTGCCTTCCAGCTTCCCACAGCATTAGTACTGGGGAACCCATGCTGGGTTTCCAGGGACAGACTGGCCCAGGGTGCAGCAGTTGGTCTCCATCTCATCCAGGCTGCTTTTCCCCACAGTGGCTATCACAGGCTGAAGGAAGGGGCAGTGCCTACCATATTTGAGTCTTTCTCCAAGTTGCGCCGGACAACCAAGACCAAGGGGCACAGTTACTCGGCAGGGCCCCATGATGTCAGTCGGCTCCGGCGATGCAGGAAGCGGTATGTGTCGTGGGTGGGGGCGGAGGGACCAGGCTTTTAGCATGTCTGCCGGCAGCCTTGCTTGGTGAAGTTCTTGCTCTTCAGACCCTATGGCAAGGGCTCAGCTGCTAGAGAAATCAGGGGGGCTCATGAAGTGGGTCTAGTGCCTGAGCTGGACCTGTTAGTCTCTTTCCCTCTTCCCTCCAGTTGTTCTGAAGGCCGAGGGCCCACAACTCCATTTTCTCCACCTCCTCCTGCTGATGTCACCTGCTTTCCTGTGGAAGAGGCCTCAGCACCTGCCACTTTGCCTGCCTCCCCAGCTGGGAGGCTGGAGCCTAGCCTTAGCAGCCCCTTCTCAGACCTTCTGGGCTCCCTCGGTGCCCAAGCTGATGAAGCAGGTTGTAGTACTCAGCCCTCGCCCGAGCGGCAACCCTCCCCTCTTGAGCCACGGCCTGTCTCCCCCTCAGCCTACATGCTGCGTCTGCCACCACCTGCTGGAGCCTACATCCAGAATGAACACAGCTACCAGGTGGGTAGTGCCCTGCTCTGGAAGCGGAGAGCTGAAGCAGCCCTCGATGCTCTGGACAAGGCCCAGCGCCAGCTGCAGGCATGCAAACGGCGAGAGCAGCGGCTACGGCTGCGGCTGACCAAGCTGCAGCAGGAGCGGGCACGGGAGAAGCGAGCACAGGCTGATGCCCGACAGACTCTCAAAGAGCATGTACAAGATTTTGCCATGCAACTGAGCAACAGCATGGCCTGAGGGAGGAACGACCCAACATAGCTGTGACCTCTTCCTCACGATCCACCTGGAGTGGGACCTGAACTGACTGCATCCAGCATACCCACCAGATGCCTAATAAAGTGGATTCTAGGACACCTCCTGTCTGGCTCAACAAGGGATGCTAGGCACACCTCCCCCCCCCAACAGCGGCTGCAGCCTGTAGAAAGATGAGACCCTGCAGTCTGTAAACTTGGCTCTGAAGAGCCAAAAGCTTACTTAGCCACCTCACAGTGTGGCACAAGGAACAACCACCTCATCTGCTTGTGCGGCTTTGGCCAAGTCTCCCAGGGTTCTCATGGGATGGAATGGCAGGAGCCAGGAAACAATGCTAGGAACCCTGTCCTTGGGTCCTGCAACAGCCTTAACTGAAGCAGGGGATCCCCTCTTGAGGCCACTTATAAAATCCAGTCCAGACAATTTTTATGCAGAGGCACAGGTTCCATCTTCCTAGCAGGCCAACCCCCTATACCACACAGGACTGGACCTGTCTATTAGAAAAAGGGACAGTAATAATAGTTATCAGACCTTCTGGGGCTGCCATGCTCAGGAGGTGGAAAGATGTCAGCAAGAATAATGGTAGTCCCTAGATGTATGGGAACAGGGATAAATTCTGGAGACAGAAATGGGGGGTCTGGCCTCAGTGTCCATTTTTTCTTCAACTTATGGGAACCTAGAAGGCTTCACTGTGGATGTGACCAAAGTAAATATCTGGGTCCAAATACTCCTTGTCTGTGGTCACACAATCCAAGGAGCACTACTAATTTCCTAGTCCCAGAACTTAATCTGTCCTCAGATTTGGTTTTTAAGGCCTTCTTGGTGTGTAATAATTTACTCATTATCAGTTCAAGAGTAGAGAAACTAGTTGTGAGGGTCAGCAGAGAGCATGGTTTGCAGATTGTTCCTGAAGCTTTCCAGTTGGTCCCTGCTGAAGGAGTATTCAGATGAGGTTACTTTCCAGGAAGACTGGGTGGGTGATTCTGTGATCCACTATATGGTACTCACACCCTTGCTGTTCACCCTATTGTGACACATCTCCACTCCCACAGCCCATTTCCAGTAACCCTAGCTGCCTGCTTCCTCACAAGGACTGTCCCTTGGTGCATCTCCCTCTCTTCCCAGCTCATCTTGAACAAGACTGCTTGCTGGCTGGCTGGCTACTTGGCCTTATGTATCTGCCACCTTTGGCTAGAGACATCCAGCCTGTCACCTATGGTCTGTCCGTCCCCCCTACCCCCAGACAGCTGTGTGCAGCTACCTTGGGGCCCATGCCGCAGTCGGTCATGTCAGGGTCACATTTGTATAAAGCACAAGCAGGGAGGAAAAGGGCCAGTCATTTCCCCAAAGTGAGCTCTGGCTTCCTGGAAAACAGGACAAAGTGGGTTCCTCCATTCTTGTTCCCAGAAAGGGAGAACTATCCCTCACTCTATCAATATGGATTCATCTAGGCCTACCCTAGGGTGATGGGAGGGAGCTTTGGTCTGTCATTTCCACCGTAGGTAGGGGAGCAAACCCTTTCTCAGGATCTAACAGATTCACGCAAGTTGGGAAGAGCAGGCACTACGCCAGGGCTTTCAGCAGGTGAGGGTCCAGGCTGGTGTTTCCCATCTCCTGTTACTCTCCCTCTGTTGCTGGGTGGCAGCAGGTGGTGGCCAGAATCATTGACAGCATGGATGGGATTGGCTGACCCAGGTCCAGGGCCTACCAACCAGTGGGGTGCACACCTGTGGTCATTTACAGCAGACAGGTCAGCAGTGGAGACCACCAGTGAGGCCTATGTAGGTAGGTAGCATTGCTGTGGCTTTAATGGAGGGATATCTATGACAGTGAATACTTGGGCCTCTCTGCTGACCTCTTTCTGGCCCAGATATGCATGTGGGTAGGCTGGGAACCTGCAGCCCTTTGGAAGCCAGACATAGCTAACCTGGGCACAGCCCAGCATGACTGCCCTGTGTGCTGGGCATAGACTTCAGTGCTCATTGCTCCAGAACTCATCTTCAGGGCAGGCCAGATGTACCTTGCTGGTCCCCATTCACAAGCTCCTGCTGGGAGGAGGCCCCTAGACTTCAGGGCAGAGTGGGGCAGGGTGCAGCCAGGTGGACTCCTGCACAATACACCCAGACCCCAGGAGCCACATCCCCAGGCTCTCCCGACTTCTGGATGGTGCACGGGGAACATCTGTGGAGTCCTGGTCACTGAGCCCTGGCTTCCTGACCAGAAAGGGAAGGGGGCAGCTGTACACTCCACCCCTGAGGAAGCTGTGTCCTCAATAAAGTGAGGTGCTTGGGCCCCACACCCTCTCAACTCCCTTCAGAGGCTCTGAGTACTCTGGTCATTGGCCCCACAGATGTGACCACTGTAGACCGGGGCATGGATAGGGCAGTCTCTGCAGTGGACCAGGCAGGCAGGCAGCAGCATTCTCCACGCTGGTGAGGGGACTGAGGGGCCCTCAAATGTCAGCACCCAGCTCTGCACACTGCTTGTCAGAGATGTGGGAGGCCAAGGAGTCTATGATGTCAAGCAGCAGCTGCTGGCTCAGCAGCCGGAGCGTGGGCAGCTTGGAGACCTGCACGATGAATGAGATTCATGTAAGACCCAGGGTGGGCAGCTGAGTCCTCTGGAAGTCCAACCTAGACAGGACTCAGGCTGCCTCTGAGGATGAAGCTGAGCACAGACCAGTAGGCAAGAGGCTTAGCTTGGTCCAGCCCAGGGCCTGTAACTGCCCACCTCCCACAGTGTCCTGACAGGGAGAGCTAGGGCCGTGAGCCCTGGGGGTAGGTGGGCCTGACCTTGGTAAACTGGTGCACGATGATGTGCAGACAGTGCCGCTTCATGTCCAATGCCTGTGTCTTGTCAGCCGCCTCCAGGATCTGAAATGGTAAGGACTTTGAGGTACCCCGCCCCACCCTCGGCAGAGGAAGGTGTGCACCACCAGGGCCAGCGGCACTACCTGTAACACGTTCTGCACGGTCACGTTCATCTCCAGGTTCTGCTTGCAGTACGCCTGCAGCCGGTTGTTGTAGAAGCCGTAGTAGTATGGGGCCGCGAACAGGTAGCTGGAGGTTAGTTAAGGAGCCTATTGCCAGAGGAAGCCCGGCTGCCCCTTCCTCAACCTGTCCCTGAGAGTGTTGCAGAGAGCCATGCCCAGACACTGGACTGGCCTCTAAATCCATTCTGAACCACGTAGGGGCTGACCATCTCCGTTCAAAATGCAAAGAAAGCCACACATCTTCAGAGTTTCTCCATGGCATCTCACATTCAAACCCTGTTGCAGTGAAGTTCACAGAATAACCCGTCTGCTTTCCTGGCATTCAGAGCAATATTCTGGAGCTGTGAGGGTCAAGAACCCACCCACTCCTGGCTGCCGACCCATCCCTGCTAGTCGCCCACATGCTTTAGAGCCTTTGGAGAATGCCAGACACAGTACTGGGCACTAGGCAATTCTCCAGAAAGAGGCTGGGCCAAGATCACCATGCCAAAAATAGGGCAGCGGGGCACCACTGCCATCTTGAGGGGGAGACTGCAAACCCTCAGTGATGAGCCGGAAGGTTTGGTGGCCCTGGGGCCCTCATTCACCACAGAGGACAGTCCCCTCCTGTGCTTAGCTGAGCGGCAGAGTGTAGTTGGTCCGGGACCAGATGGGTGTCCTTAGGGGGTGAGGATACAGGGAGTCCTCAGGGGGCATGTTGACCTCGCCATAGTAGATGTAGCGCAGCATGGACTGGAAGGCCTGCCTGCTGGGCACCATCTCCCCGATGGAGATGTTCACCTGCCCATCCTCAGGCATGAAGGACCGGAACATGGCTTCAAAATAGCTGCAGACAGGGTGGCAGATGGCCAGTTCTGAGCAGAAAGAAGCCACCATCTGAGCCCTGCCCTCCCACATAGCTTCTTAACCCACCTAGAACGGGCAGCCAGGATAGCCTTGTGGGCTGGCCGTGGGTGCCCGTCCAGCAGCAGCGTGATGTCACAGAACTCTGCACCTGCGCCTTCCAGGTATGCCTTCATGTCCTGGATCAGAGATGTGCCTGGGGTGTGGAGGGACCAGAACATGAGCCTCCCACAGCCCCCAGCAGACCGAGTGAAAGAGCTGCTTTGTGGCCTTGAGACCTCACAGGCACTGCCCTGTGAAGGTTCCCTAGGACAGTGTGCCACCAGTCCATTTTCTCCCTTCGGCACCCTAGGCCAACTGGAACACAGCAATCTCTATGGCCATCGTGACTGCCACCTCCAATGTCTGCTCTTCCACCCATGACCCTCCTAGTCCTCATGTGAGGGTCCCCTGTGAACCTACTGTGTGGCCTGTGATGTCTCCAGATGGGGTCAGCATAGGCCCCAAGGAGAGTTGGGTGAAAGAGCTTGTTGTGTCCTTTCCAGGCCAACAAGAAAGGAGCAGAGGATAGGATATCCTCACTGCCCCTGAGGAACATGGCAGCTTATGACGAATCCTGAACCATAAGATCTGAGGCCCAGCCAAAAAGGGTGCCCATGGCCACCCTCAGAAATGGGATTAGAGCATCCAAGCTCCTCACAGCCTGCTGTGGAAAGTTCTGTGGGTTGGGGGTCCTTGGTGAAGTCTGCCTGCCTCTGTCCATCCCTGGACCCTGCACACAGGGCACAGGGCAACCCCTGCCTCAAGGACTTGGCCAATCTTCCACACCTCCCAAGACTCTTGCCCATGATGAAGACCATGCCTCTCACCCCCAGGACAGAGGAATAGGGGTTTCCTACCAATGTCCACAGGCTGGTCTGAGGGGGTACGAGGGGGTGGCTGCTGCTTCCGCCGCACAATCTCCACGATCAGTGGGGACGAGAGATGCTCAAACTCCTTCATCATGATCACCTGATTGAAGTGGGACTCCTTCACCACGAAGTTCAGGCAGTGTTCCTGGGACAGACAGGCCCGAGCAGGCAAGCAGGGTCAGCCTTTGACCAGGGATGAGTAAGGGGCATGCCAGGGCAGCAGGTGGACACCCCGCCTGAGCACCCCTCACACACCCCAGGAGGGCCCAAGCCACTAGGTGCTCCCAGCTGTAGCGCCAACCCTGCCTGCACCTTGAGCTGGCCCAGCTGCAGCCTGGCGGCACTCTCGCACACAACCAGCACGTTCTGCAGGTCCACAGAGGCCTCGATGTACTGCCGACACAGCTGCTCCAGGCGGCACAGCTGGAAGCTCAGTGCCAACTTGTACACGTCCATGATGAGCAGCACGTCTTCCACGTGGCCTGCCCCCAAGAGGCGCTGAGCATCAGGGAGCCAGGAGTGAAAGGCCTGGGCCAGGTCCCAGGACTCCCCCATAGAAGGGGATGGGTCTGGACCATACAGGGGCTGCGATCACAGGTGTCAAGGGTCCCTGAGTCTCAAGATGCCCATCTGTTAGGCAGGCCTAGTGGTATCCACTTTGCTGCCCAGCCCTGGCTCTGTCCCCAGGCACCCACACCCCAGGCACACCTTTCCGAGGGTACTTAATCTTGTCGGTGTAGAGGAACTGCATGAGCACCTCAAAGGGCCTGGCCTCAGCCTCCCGAATGGCCACACGCAGCAGAGGAGGCCTCGTCCCACTTCCCAGTGCACCAGAGGCTTCCTTGGGAACCAAGGCTGCATCCTCCTCCAGCTTCTGTGGGGAGAACAAGACAGTTCAAGACCACCCCGGAGGACAATGGACACAGCTGCCCCGTCAGGGCCTCACCTGGGCCAGTCGCTCCCGCGCCTGCACAATCTTCCTGCGGAGCCAGCGGCTCCGTGCAGTGACAATGGCCATGTGGCCCTGTACACACTCCTCCTTCTGCACAAAGAACAGTGTGTGAATGAAGGGCACTAGCCCCATGCCCAGAGGGACAGGGGACGGAGGCCAGTGGCCAGGCATAGCAAATGGGGACGGGCATGAGGAAGGCCACCCACCTCGCCCAGCACGAACTCCACATCACAGAACTGGCGGCTCTCCCACAGCCGCCCGTAGTCCTCATGTAGCGTGCACTTGGGGTAGCAGGAGAACTGTGGGGAGCACCCTTGTGTCACACGCAGGTCAGCCCCAGCTGAGGAGAAGCAGCGGTTGCCTCACGCCTCCAGTCACTGCCTGCCCCTGGACCTTGACAGCTGTGCCCGCCCACCAGCTCCCACAGCTGGGGACTCCCTGCTCCCTTGCTTTGAGCTGGAGCCTCACGCTTTGGTGGAGCTGTAATGACTCTGTTCTGGACCTGGACCAGGTTCCTCACTGTTCCTATGGCACAACCCACCTTTCCCAAGGAGTTGGTCCTGACCAACTGTCCCGTGGGCCCCTGACTGACCACTTGGTCTGCATGGCCTGGAAAGGAGCAGCCAAGGGAAGCCATTGTCACCCCAACTTGGCTCATTCCACCAACTCCGCTGTGACCCCCCCCCCATGCGTCCCCACTCTGCACTGAGGGTCCCCAGTTCGTGTCAGCTCGGCCTGCCCTCAACCTTGGCCCCCACCCCACCACCAAACTTCCCTGGAAGCTTCCATTCCCAACAAGCGCCATGGACATGAGCCCCACCACACCCTGGGCCTCAGTTCCCTATCCCTGGGGCCCACGAACTGCACACCTGGAACCTGTACATCTCCCCGCTGCGAATGTTGTTGTCCACAGTCCCCCCAAAGATGTACATGGCATCAGAGATGACAGCAGCCGCATGGAAGAGCCTCCCACTGGGCAGCTGGGGAAGATAAGTGGGCAGGGAGGTAGGGTGGGGCAAGGTCTCCAGCAATAAAGCAGCTGCCCATGGCCAGGCTATGGGTAAGGACATGACTCCACCCAGCCACAGAGGGACCGCAGAGCCCTGAGGGGAGAGGTTTTCTGGGTGTAACCCCAGACACAGTTGGGAGCCCGGCCCACATGAATGAGTGCATCCTGGTTCAAACTCTGGGGCCTGTGCCTCCTTTGCTAGGTGACTGTGAGCAAGCACTTCTCCGGCCTTGTTTTCCCATCTGAGAAGAGTTGATCCCAGGCCTTCCTTCAGGGAGTGGCTGTGCGGTGAAGACTTAAGGAGGACCCCTGGCCCTTACCTCTGAGGCGGGCTGGCTGGGCTGCTTGGCTGAGGTGGTACCAAAGTCCAGGCCGAATACATCTCGGGACTTCTTGAAGCCGGCCCGCTCCTCCGACGTCAGACTGGGGGCCTCCTCGGAGGTAGAAGCTCGCTCGGGCAGCTCAGCCCCGCCGACCTGATGGGGAGAGACATGCAAGCATGTGAGGTGTCAGCACGGGCAGGGCAGGCTGCTAGGCCTCCGTCCCTGCCAGAGAGGCTGCGGGGCAAGAAGGGAAGAGCTATAGAATTGGGCTGTGAGGCGAACCCTGGCAGGAGACCCCACACGGCTCCCCAGGAGGTTTGAGGACAGTGGCACAGGAGATAGGAAGGAATGGGGGGTCACTGAAAATCTCCAGGTTGAAGGAAGAGGAGGCTAGAGGGGCCAGTGGGTTGGGCATCCAGGCAGCCTACGTGTCCAGGTCTTGCTCCTCTTGGCTGTTTGGAGCCCTGGAAGGTCCAGAACTTATGGGAGCAAAGGGCAGCCACTGGCATGCAGCTAGTGAATTAGGAAACCCTGGCATTCCTGCCCTGTGGTCTGGCACCACTCACCTCACTGTCAGAGCTGGGCTGGACGACCTCCCAGGTCTGGAAGTCCACATCATAGCAGTGCAGCTCATTGGGCAGCGTGTTGTCAGCCGCACCCCCGAACACATAGAGGTGACGGTCGAAGGCCACCATGGTGTGTCCATAGCGCCGCTGGGGGGGTGGCGGGGAACCCCGGAGCAAGTGCTCAGTGGGGATGCGTGTCCACCTGGGGACACATGATGGTGAACGGGAGCCAGGGTAAGGGCTGTGGTCTCCACCTGCTAGGTCTCCCTTTGAAGTCCCCCTGGAACACTGGTAACCAGACTAGGGTCCAAATGCTGGAGTATATGTGCCCAGTGCCCCTTGCCACGTTTAGCTGTGGCACTAGCCATGCCTGGCTCCATGCAGGCCACCAGGGGGCCATCCTGAACCCTACTTTTTACCCAGAGAGCAGTGACAGGGTGGGAAGGGTAGCATCTGGCCTCTGGGCAGTGCACTTTCTCTGGGGAAATGGAGTTGTGCAGACAGGTGACTGCAGGTTGCTACATTTATGGCAACCAGGCAGCCAAGCTCCCACACTCTGATGCCACCCTACAGCACCTTCCACCTTCTACCTTCCAAGGCCTTCCTAAAACCTACAAAATCCCCACTTCTCCTAAGTTAGTTCAGACACCGGAAGAGATCCTTGCTATGCCATCTGTCTATCACCCAACAAGGCTCCCTCTGCCCAGGCCGCCTGGTCCTTCATCTCATGCGCCCCTAACCTGTGGGGATTCATGAGCTCCCCAAAGCCCGTATTTCTCTTCTGATTCACTCCAGGGTCAGAGGCCAGCCAAGCACAGGGTTAAAGGAAGCCAGCAGCCAACCCGGGGGAAGGCCAGAAAGCTCAGGACCTGTGTACCTCTCATCTTCTGCCATCCCAAGGTCTGTGCCAGCCAGCCATATTTGCTATGGGTGGCACTCACTGAGAGCATAGCATGTCCTGCACCCTCAGAAAGAGGGCCAGCTAGGGACCCTGGCCAGGGCCATCTCTGCTGAGCTGCAGCCACACCCTGAGGGGCCTGCTCTAGGCTGGGTGTTCTTGCTCTGTGTAGGAGCTTAGGAAGATGGGCTGCCATGGCTACCAGGCCCAAACATGTGGATTCACCATGCTCCTCCCTGGCCAGGGCACTCACGTCTTGTCCTTGAACTCAAACTGGAAGAGGTTGTTGGTTATCTTGGCTCCACTCTGCCCTGAGAACACAAACATCTTGTCCCGGCACACAGCCACAGGGAAGTTGCAGCAAGACGGTGGGATCTCACCACTCTGGGCCACCTGGGTGAGGGAGGGAAGCTCAGCCCAGGGCCTGCACCTACAGAACCCTTTTTTTTTTCATTTTTGGAGATAGGATTTCACTATGATCCAACTTATGTTTGTCATCCCTCAGCTTCCCAGAGTGCTGGGATTATAGGCATGTACTACCATGCTCAGATGGGCTCACATTTTGATACATTCAGAGGTGGGACTTTTATTTTTGAAATTTCTTGTGTGAATGACAGTTTATCGAAAAATTTTTTTTGCCAGGCTGGGGATTTAGCTCAGCTGGGCCGTACCTCCCTCATAAACCCAAAGTCCTGAGTTTGATTCCAGTACCAAAAAATAAAAAAGTTAAATAATTTTTTTTTTTTTAAGACAGGATCTCACTTTGTAGTTCAGGCTGGCCCTGAGCTCATTATGTAGCCCAGGCAAGCCTCAAACTCAGCAATCCTCCTGTCTCTGCCTCCTGAGTGCTGGGGAGGCAGAGGAGATTACAGGCATGAGCCAACATGCCCAGCATTGTGGTGTGTGGTACTGATTGGTGGTGGGCGTGAGAATAAATAGTAGTTTTTTTGCCAGTTTATAGCCTCATCTCACCCACTTACACGGGCTCACTTCTGACCACCTGGAGTCAGAATTGTGAGAAGTAAACAATCAGGGTTTGCCAGGTATAATGGTGCATGCCTGTAATCTCAGCACTTTTAGAAGGCTGAGGCATGAGGATTGCTGTAAGTTTGAGGCCAGCCTGGGCTATACAGTTCATGTAAGCATAGCCTAACTATGTAGCAAGACCCTATCAAAATCAATCAACCAATCACCAGGGCCTAGTCATACATTTCTACAAAAGTAGAAAACCCAGAAGCAGAACACTGGACAGGAGGTGGCCCTTGGTACGTGTTCATAAGGAGAGATTCGACCAAAACTATATTGGTCACATGTGACACTTTGACCACCCAGAGTTCAGATTGTGTGTGTATATCTGTGTGCATGTGCGTGTGCACAGAGCATGCAGCGCTAGGGTGGCCCCCAGGGCTTCGTGCATGGCCAAGCACTCCACAGGTGAGCTGCACCTGCAGACCCAAGGTTTGGAATCTTTAGTCACTGGGCAATCACTGCCGGGCTGCACAGGTCAGAGAGGAGAGTAAAGTGAAACTTGGTGAAAGCAAGAAAGAAGACTCTGCCATCCCCTACCCTGGCTCTTGGTACCCCCCACCCAAATTTCCTGTGGCCCTCACCTCTTCCCAGCATGTGAGCTCCCGGTCCTGGAGGCCAATCGTCCACATGTCATTTAACCTGCATTAGGACAGAGGGTCAGGATGCTCTGGGACTGGCTGTGAGGTTCAGTCTGGCCCAGACCTGGCCAGGGCAGATGGTTCCAGGGGAGAACAACCTGCCATGTGGGTTAGGAGACCATTGTGCAGCCATGAGGTCTCAGTGCACCAAGTGGCAGCTATGCCAGTCCCCTGTCCGGCCCACACAGAAACGAGTAGCCTCACACACAGTATCTGGGGCCAAGGGACAGGGCCAGCTCCTTACTGAGCTGTCCCCCAAGACAGAAGGGGACCATGGATATTATAGATGTATGCTTTTGTAATCAGAAAAATACAGAGACATGAGTTTTCTAAAATAAGGTAATAACATCTCTGACACAGGAGGAATGCCAGGGCTGGGTCTGAACACTGATGCTGCACCCTTCTCATTCTCAGGGTTCCTCAGTGTCCCTCTTCCTGTGGTTCCAAAGATTTCACGTCAATAATTCAAGGGGTCATACGACGGGGTAGGGGATTCACTCAGAGGCTTCAGCTCCACATGCCCCAGTCCAGCCGTGCATCACGGCCCAATACTTTCACAGGTTAGGTGTACAGGCTGGGCCAGCACCTACCTGGCATTGCCATCATAGCCAGCGAAGATCCATAGCTTGTCACTGTACACTGTGGCCCCGTGGGCTGACCTGGCAACTGGTAAGCTAGAGTACAAAGGAAGAGGTGAGGAGAGAGGCCACCCAGCTCAGGCAGCGGCTCAGGGCCTCGCCGTTGAGGTAGACAGCACAGCTGGGTACTCAGGCCATGTCTGCCTGACACTGGGGCACTGAGGGCCCCTGCTAGGGCACCAGAACAGTAGCTGGATAAAAAATTCAGATGTAGGGCCGGAGGGTTAGCTCAGTGGTTCCGGCGCCTGCCTTGCAAGCGCAAGGTCCTGAGTTCGATCCCCGGTAACCACATATAATGCTGGGCGTGGAGACACGCCCACCAACAATCAACACCGCATACCACAGTGCCGGACCTGGTGGCTCACGCCTGTTATCCCAGCACTCGGGAGGCAGAGACAGGAGGATTGCTGAGTTCGTGGGGGCTTGCCTGGGCACCATAGTGAGCTCAGGGCCAGCCTGAACTACAAAGCGAGACCCTGTCTCAAAAGCAAAAAAAAAAAAAAATTCAGATGTAGGCATGGTAGTGCATGCCTATAATCCCAGCACTCTAGAAGGGTGAGGCAGGAGGATGGTAAATTAATGCAGTCTGGGGAATTTAGTGAGTTGGAAAGATCGTGTCTCAAAATAAAATTACACGAATGAATGAATGAATGAATGGAGATACGGCTCAGTGTAAAAGCCCTGGGCTCAATCCCTAGTCTCCAAAAACTAGAAATAACAATAACAAAAAAGGTAATTCAGATGTAAGGTTGACAGTGCAGTACCATGGTGCACTTCCTGGTGGAGTGTTTGCTTAACACATACAAGGCCCTGTGTTCAATCCCCTCAGAAAGAAGTTCTGATGGACACAGAAGGACACTGTCCTCTCCCCAGCTGCCACCACAATATCCAAGACAGTATTCACAAGACAGCATGTCCAGGTCTCCTCTGAAAGAACGGGATCTAGAGCTGGGAACATGGGGGAGTCAGCGCCCACTCTTGGCCTTGGGCCTCTCCCAGCCTCAGACCAGCTGCCACTCAGACCCCTCTTGGGCCCACAGGTACCAGCAAAGTCTCTCACCGTCCTTCAATTTTCCACTCTGTCCACTGGCCAGTTGCAAACTTGTATTCAAACAGGTCATTTTTATTCTTCAAGTTAGAATTGGAATAAATGTCTCCGGTGTAGCCGCCTGGGTAGAGAGAGAGTAAACTGTCATATCTCTGGCACTACTGAAGACTTCATGCCTTGGGTACAATCTGAGGCACCATCTGACCCCATTTAAACATACAAACCAAGGCTCTATCTGCAAACTTCCGAGGTGCCAAGTCCCTGTGGTCTCTGTGCAGGGCTCCAGGCACACGATGAGCAGGACAATGACACCTGCTCCAGCCGGCACAGACAACCCAACCCCGTGAGCTCAAGGCAGTTAGGGAGAGGGGTCCCTCACTCAGTCCAAGAACTCAGGCCAGGCCAGTGGGCAGAGCTGGGGAGCTGGACAACACCCCCGACATGCACAAGACGTGAGAAGACCCATGTTGGGTCTGTGGGAAGTCAGGGCATCCGTGGTCCCAAGAGGGGGCAGAAGGCAGGAGGCTGCTTACCAAAGACGAACATGCTGCTTCCATAGACAACAGCTGAGTGGTGGTAGCGGGGAGCTGGTGGGGTGCCAGTGGTAAAAGCCCTGGGCAGGAACAGGGGTAGTATCATCAAGGGTCAGCTAGAAGGTCTATATCCCCACACAATAGCCCCTGCCACCTTGCTGCCCCCTTCTCTCCTTTGTGTGGTACTAGACCCTCAGTAGGCAAGCATTCTACCACTGAGCTACATCCCCAGCCCTTTGTATTTGACTCTGAAATAGGGTCTTGCTAAGTTTCCCAAGATGGGCTTGGATCGGCAATCCTCCTCTCAGGTCCTTGATGTCTAGGGTTATAGACGTGTCCCACTGTACCAAGCTCATATTATTATTTTCTGAGACAGGGTCTCGCTATGCTGACCAGTCTGGCCTTGAACTTGTGAGTTCAAGTGATCCTCCCTCCTTGGCCTGCTGACTTCAAGCACTTCAGATGCGCACCATGATGTCCACCTTCCATTTATTATTTCATAGGTGACCTTTCTCATTAAAGAAACTTAAAAAACATTACTAAGAAGGAGAAAACAAAAGAAGCCCTAAATTTTTTTTCTTTTTTGAGACAGGGTCTCGCTTTGTAGTTCAGGCTGGCCCTGAGCTCACTATGTAGCCCAGGCAAGCCTCGAACTCAGCAGTCCTCCTGCCTCTGCCTCCTGAGTGCTGGGATTACAGGCGTGACCCACCACGCCCAGCACTGTGGTATGCGGTATTGATTGCTGGTGAGCATGAGTCGCCACACCTAGCATTCTATGTGGTCAACGGGATCGAACTCAGGACCTTGCATTTGCGAGGCAGGCGCGGGAACCACCGAGCTAAATCTCCGGCCCAAACCCTAAAATTTTTAACATCACTGCCAGAAAACTACTGTGAACACTTGCAGGTCCTCCCTCCATACCTCTTAGGTACATCTCTTCCCGCCACACACACTAGGAATTGAACTCAGGATCTTGTGCTTGTCACGCAGGTGTGGCACCACTGAGCTATCATACCCAGTAACTTCAGCACCTGGGTGGTATTCTATAGCACCCAGTGTCTAAATGTTACTTACTAAATTAAAAACCCATTTACACTACTTACCACAGAACTGCTTTCTGTTGTTGTTTGTTCATTTGTTTTAGTTTCTTGAGACAGAGTTTTACTATGTTGCCCAGGCTGACCTCAAGCTCATTTTGCCTCAGCCTTCAGATTGCTGTGATTATAGATGTGAACCCCTAAACCTCAACTCTAAGTTTTATGCTTAAGTAAAGGGCCTGGTGCATGCTAAGAAAGCACTCTACCACTAAGCTATATCCCTCAGCTCTTTCAAAACATTTCTTTTTTCTGTGTGTGTGTTTTTGGTTTGTTTGTTTGTTTGTTTGTTTGTTTGTTTAGTTTTTTGAGACAGGGTCTTGCTTTGTAGTTCAGCCTGGCCCTGAACTCACTAAGTAGCCCAGGCAAGCCTGAACTCACCAACCCTCCTGCCTCTGCCTCCCCAGTGCTGGGATTACAGGTGTGAGCTACCATGCCTGGCTTTCAAAACATTTTATTTGGAGACAAAATACCACTGAGTGATCCAGGCTGGCCTTAAAATTGTCCTCCTTCTGCCTCAAGCTTCCCAATAGCTGGGATTACAGGTGGGTGTCCCACAACTGGCTACTTTAGCTTTTTTTTTCTGGGAGGAGGTGAGTACTAGGGGTTGAACCCAGAGCCTTTGCCCTGAGCTATATCCCTACCCTTTTTGTTATTTTTTCTTTTGAAACAATCTGGGTAATTTGCCCAGGCTGGGCTGGAGTTTGTAATCTTCCTGCCTCCTAGAATGATGGGATTACATGCCTATGTCACTACACTGAGCTTTTGAGACAGGGTCTCACTTTGTAGATCAGGCTGGCCCTGAGCTCACTATGTAGCCCAGGCAAACCTCGAATTTAGCAATCCTCTTGTCTCTGCCTCCCAAATGCTAGGATTACAGGCGTGAGCCACCAAACCCAGCACTGTGGTATGTGGTACTGATTGCTGGTGGGTGTGAGTCACCACAATACCAAATCCACACCCAGTACTGTTGTATGTGGTTAGTGGGGATTCAACCAGAAGCCTTGCACTTGTTAGGCAGGACAGGAAACACTAAGCTAAATCTCCAGCCCCTTTTTTTTTTTTTGAGACAAGGTCTCACTTTGTACTTCAGGCTGGCCCTGAGCTCACTATGTAGCTAGCCTCGAACTCACAGCAACCCTCCTGCCTCTGCCTCCTGAATGCTGGGATTATAGGCGTGAGCCACCACACCTGGCATTGTAGTATGTGGTACCAGGGATTGAACCCCAGACCTTGCACTTTTGAGGCAGATGCCAGAACCACTGAGCTAAGTCCCTGGCCCACACCAAGCTATTTTAGCAAGTTTTGTTCAAGAATTGTAGTCTTGGGCGGGAGATTTAGTTCAGTGGTTCCAGCACCTGCCTCGCAAGCACAAGGTCCTGAGTTCTGTCCCCTTGTAACCACATATAATGCTGGGTGTGGTGAGTCACGCCCACCAGCAATCAGTACCACATACCACTATGCCGGGCGTGGTGGCTCACGCCTGTCATCCCAGCACTCGGGAGGCAGAGGCAGGAGGATTGCTGAGTTCAAGGCTTGCCTGGGCTACATAGTGAGCTCAGAGCCAGCCTGAACTACAAAGCGAGACCCTGTCTCAAAAATAAAAAAAAAAAAAGAAAGAAAAAGAATTGTAGTCTTGGACTGGCGATTTAGCTCAGTGGCACAGAGTTTGCCTGGCAGAGGCAAGGTACTAAGTTTGATCCCCAGTACAAAACTGAAAATCTTTAAAGTGACTTTTAAAATTAATCGAGGGCTAGGGGTATATATTAGATGTACAATACTTACCTATGACACAAGATACTTTGTTCAATCCCCAGTACAAAAACAAAAAAAAACAAAACAAAAACCCCAAAACAACAACCTACTAAATCATGTGAGAATCTGCCTTACAAGTGCAAGGTCCTGAATTCGATCCCTGATACAGAAAAAAAAAAAAAAGAGAGAGAGAGAAAAAGTAAAAACCACATGTGTGAGAAATGAAATGACATACCCACTTCTGCAGCCATTTCAGTGCCACAGGGCTCCTGGACAGATGGTGAATGACATCATGTGGAACTGCCCTGCCTGGCTGAGGGTCCTGGGGAGTCACGTTATCCCCTGGACCTGACACCCTCCTCTGTTGATGGGTAACAGTAAGACCCTCCCCATCTGGGGATCAAGGGGCTGTGTGGTACCACAAGGGCCTCGGCAGGGCTGCGTTCCTACATATGACCCACTGCCTGTGCGAGTTCTCCTGGATGGATCCCATGAGGCAGAGAGGCACTGCTACCAGGCCCCGGGCAGCACCCTGCACAAACAGAGTCAGTTCTGGGAGACTGTATTACCAATGTCCACCCCTTCCCTGTGTTAGATCCCATAGCACCAGGAGAAGGACTGGAGATTAAAGGTCTCTTCTGCCTGTCATCCCAGCACTCGGGAGGCAGAGACAGGATTGCTGAGTTCGAGGCTTGCCTGGGGCTACATAGTGAGCTGAGGGCCAGCCTGAACTACAAAGTGAGACCCTGTCTCAAAAAAAAAAAAAAAAGAAAAAAGAAAATTAAAGGTCTCTTCTGGGCAGAATTTGAGGACCTACAACTGGACTAAACAGAACCCTTTAATTAGCAGGATATGGACCAGTCAACCACAGATGTGGCTGCAACAGAACCCTGGGAGAGAGAGGAGAGCGCCAGAGCCAGCACTCCAGTTATCTCCTCATTGATGCTTCATGGCCACCTGGACCCAGCACAGAGCTGCTGTGTTCCCGGAGGAAGGACAGGGTCCTGGAGCCCAGGGCTGCCCACCTGCACCAGGAGCAATCCTTCACGTCGAACCGCAGGAGGTCGTTGAGCATCGTCTTCCTGAAAGGCAGCCAGAAAGAGGGCGGCAATGAGCGGGTGTGCGCTGCAGGGCGCTACTACTCTAGGACCCTGGAGACGGCGCTGCATGCAGCCCAGACAGTGGGCAGCAGGAAGGACCATTGTAGGCTGGCTTCCGGCTCCTGGTACCTAGCTAGAACCAGGCGACTTGCTGATAATCAAGGGGAGTGGTGACTGCCAAGGAAGCTCCCAATTGATCTGGGCACTGGGACTGCCTTACAGGCAAAGTCAAGCTTCCTGGGGTCAGGAGCGAAGCATAATCACAGCCATGAGGAGTCCATGAAAGGCTGACATGAAGACAGGAAATGGTCCAAACCCAGCATTATTGCTCACATGTCACGCCAGCCTCCAGGAGCCCGGCTCCTGCGTCTCAACCTCATCTCTGAGGCCGCTCCACCACAAGGAGGTGCCAGCCCACAGGTCAGGGAAGGCCCCACTGCTTCTCAGGGATCTTCCTGATACCTCCTTACTAACTGCAAAAGCAACATACTAACTGCATTAGAGACAGAATAAAATGGGAAACAAGTCCCCTGGGCACTTGCAGGACTGTTACCACCTATCCCTTGTTCACAGGAGGGAAGAAAACACACCACTTGAGGCCCAGCACCTGTGTCAGGCATGACTGTGGCTGATGCCCCTGCCCTAGCTTTCCCGGTATACATCAGCAAGGGGTTCCCTGCCTACCACACTTTACAGAAGAGGAAATGGTCCAGGAAATAAAAGGCTATGCCTGAGACCACACGGAAGCCAGGAGCTTGGACGCTGGTGTTAGACTAATCCTTGCTCTTCCTCATTCATTACTCCCAACTCACCTATCCCAGGAAGCCATCTTTCTACTCAGTCTTTACAAAACTGCAACCAGACTGAGACAAATTTGTACACTGTGTCTAATATGTTAAACAAAAATATGAGAAGCCACTGTTTGGTGTGAACTCCTGTTCCTGGCCCCCAAAACTCAGACCAAATCAAAGTGAAGTCACTTTAAGTCAAATGTTTCATACATTGAAACTGTAAGGGAGCAAACCCCCAAACAGATCAGCTTTCTTGCATGTGGTTTTCCTGATCTGTGTTAACAAGGAAATCTCCTCTGTTTAATCCTTTGAACAAAGTAATCTAAAGTTGCATAAGGTTAACCAACCCACTTTTTGTTTATGGTTCTATTTTCTTCTCACCTTCCAAACCCCACTACTTTTTGTTTGTTGTGTTTTGTTTTGTTTTGAGAAAAGGTCTTGCTGTGTAGTCCAGGCTGGCCTCAAACTCCTGGCACTCCTCCTACCTCAGCCTCCCAAGTCCTGGGATGACAGGCATACGCTACCATGCCTGGGTTACCACTGTCACTCCTGCCCAAAGAGGTCTCATTCTGTTGTGTAGAAGGGAGGCTGCCCCAGTAAAGGAATCTTTTGATAACACTGTAGCAAAACCACTTCTATCATATAAACTACCTGTTACAAAACACATCTGAGAACAGCAGTCCTGTATCTATTACCCAGTCTTGAGCAATGCCTTTTCTGGTTTGAGAGATTCTTGCGAAGGCTACAGTAAATATCTGTGGAGAGACACCTCTTCCTTCACCTTTCAACATGTATTGAGTTGTCTGGGTGTGGGAAGCAGACCCTGCTAGAGGAGACTCTTTTTCAGGCCTGGAGATCTGCACTGGGTGCTGCACCAACTAGCAGTCGCGAGATCTGCACTATACCAAACAGTGCTGCCCAGCTCCCAAGATGATCTGCGACCTTTGGATCGCTGCATTGGGATGCCTGATGAAAGAAGTCTTATGATAACCTCTGGCCCAGAGTTGCCTTCCCTTGCTCCTTCTCTTAGGAGCTTGCTGTTCTTCCTCTAATACAGTCTCTGCTTGACTTACTGACTGCATCAATGTTTAGTGATTAAATAAAATGACAAGGGGAACTAGCTTCTCAATAGGAAATAGGGAAGTATTCTAAGAGACAAAGACTTGTGCCTTGAGAACCTGGGCCAGTCTTTAGCATAAGAAACTTGCAGATCGCCTGGGGAGAAGTTTTAGGAGCAGAGAGCACATTCCGGGAAGTTTTTAAGTACTCTCTGCCAGACAAAGTTATCTTTGTATTTTGAGTTCCTGTAAATTTAGATTCTAATCATGCTAAACCTATATGTTAACCACTAACTACATTGTCCATTGAAAGCCTTGCACGTAAGCAATGTAGCTAGAAATACTATAAAAGAACACTGAAGAATAAACTCAGGGCCTGCTCAGTACTGAATGAGAGGTTCTCCTGAGCCCATTTTCCTGTCTTCTTTTCTTTTCTTAATCCGCTCCCCTCGACTTCACGACCCCGTTGTTTTGTCCGGCTGGCTCCGGCATCTGGGCATTGGCAGCAAGGGCAAAAGGAACATACACCTGCCTTGGCAGAGAAGAGAGACCATAACCAGCATCCATAAGCTTCAGAGACAAGTGCAAGTGTTAAGAGCTCAGGGGGCAGGTGGGTGGGGAAAGACCTTAGAGTGCATAGCATATGAGAGGCAGGAAGTGTGGGAAAGAGAAAACAGCCAGTACAAAGAGCTGAGCAAGAGGGCACTTGGAACAATCCAAATGCAGCTGGGCATTCAGCGTTGCCTGACACAGTGAGGGACTGAAAGGAGCAGAGAAACAAAGAGAGAGCAGTATATAGGACTCAGGGACTATTACAAAGACTAGGGCCTTTACTCAGAGAGGTGGGGATATATCACAGGGCTACAGACTAATGAGGAACCTGTTCTGACTTGCATTTGTAAATGGATCCCTTTGCTTCTGAACAACAGGACTATGAAGGAGATGGGGCGGGTCCCAGGGGATCATAGCCGAGGAAGCCTTTTTGCCTAGTCCACAGGTCCTGAGAGCATTTGAAATATCCCAGCATCCCTACATTAGCTCCTCTGGACAGCCCTGCAAGGCTGATGCAGTGGTACCTTTCACATGCTTTAAAGCAGGTTCTAGGGGTTGGGGCTGAGAGACAGGCTAGGTTTGGTCATGTATGAACACTCTACCTTCAGCACAGGCAAATCAACCACAAACTAACTGGTGACAGTTCTTGTGAATGGAGGCAGCTGGTCCACAGAAAACACTCACTGCCAGAAAGGTTATTTGCCAGGAGTTTGGAGCAATGCAGGAAAACCATCACAAAAAGTGAGAAGTGCACAAAATAAATAAAACTGTGTTCTCCATACCATTGGCTGCAAAGGAAGTTTGTGGAGAAGGCCCAGAGGGTAAGGTAGGGAAAGGAAAGTGCCTGGCTGGGGGAACAGCAGAAGTGGATGTTTCTCTCAAGGTTGTATCCACTCACTCAAAATGAGGGAAATTTCCATATGCTGAGTATATGCTGCCCAGTCAATGCTGCACTGAGGACCTGGAGGACAAGATCTCATTTACTTCCTCCCATGACCTGGGAGGTACGTATAGAGGCCTCATGAATAGCGCAAGTGAGGCTGGGAGTGCTTAGCTGACATCTGGAAAGATAAGAGCTTCACAGTCCGAGCTCAGATAACCATACTTCTCCCTCCCTGGTCCAAACTCAGTTGGTTCACTCACCCATTGTCACCTCCAAATACATAGATAGCATCTTTATAAGCCACCACTGTGTGCTTGCTTCGCCTAGAAAGAAAGGAGTGGAAGGTGGTGAGATTGGCCAACTAGATGGCACCCAGGAAGTGGGAGTACACACGGGGGCTACCACAGAAGTCGGTAACATTGGTTAGTTGCCAAGATCTACACAGACTCCTAAATTCCAGCGCACCTCCTGTATGTGGTTATGAGTGACACCACCCCACCACAGTTCCGCTGGGGACCCCAGCGGAAGGCTCAGCAGCACAACAGGTCTAGTATCCTGCCAGAGACCCCAGGCTCTGGGACTCCCAACTAACTGCCTTCTCCGTGCAGGCCACCACCAGCCAATGAGCAGCTCCCTCACACTAGGCCATCTTCCCCGGGCCCCGCCACTGGACCCCCACCCCGGGACCTCTTCAAATCACTACCCCGCCCTCCACGTCCCTTCAGGATCCCCTGAACCCCGCCATACCGGGCACCCACGAACTCGTCGCAGGGTGGGAGGCGTCGCCAGCGATGCACTGTTTCGAAGGGCCCGAAGTTGAGAGTCAGGTACTCGACACTGTCTGAGCAGCTATGGTCAAAGTCCACGCTCGGAGCTACCTTGGAGCGCGCCCCACCTGCCAGGGCCCCGGCCCCGATCGGGCCCCCAGAGCCACCTGGCCCAGCCATCCCGGGTCCACGCCCGATTGGCGGCCCGGTCCGCAGGACTCGCGGCCACCGCCCGCTGCCGCCCCGAGGGACTACATTTCCCGGCAAGTCCTGCGCCGATGTCGCAGCACTTCCGGCCAGCGCCCAAGATCAGCACCAGCACAGCCGGATAAACCCAGCGCCCCTGGCGACACCGCCGTCAAACGCTGGACCTAGTGGCCGCGAAGTATAGGGCCTGGGCTCCCACTGGCAAGAACGCCATCTGGACCCCAAACCCGCTGGGATTGCACTTCCATGGCTCCTGTCTGGCGCCTTTCAGCGGCCACTCGCACCGCCAGCCCTGTAGTAGCGCATGGGCCCCGTCTGCATCATCTGCCTCACCCAGGACCCCAGGTGGCGGGTTTCGGGATAGCAGGTGGCTCAACTGTCCCCTTTTTGTTTGTTCCAGTAGCCTGGCCTTCCCGGATCTTCCCTCCCTCTTAGATGTTCTGATTGGCTGGGAGGCTGCTTGGCATGGAGCTTCTGTACTCATTCCTAATTAATAGCAGAGCCTTTGCTTCTTCACCAGTCAAATTAAGACTTAGAAGGCTTCAGCTGGTATGAGAGGTAGCGTTCTGTTTCAAAACACAGCACCTACAGCTCTAAGTAGGTGCTCGAAGAGCGTCAAGCATTAAGTCTTACCTTTGAAGAAGCATTTCCTGCCTCTAGTCCTTTGCGCGTCTAACCCCATTTACCTGGAGTGCTTTTCCTTCCAATGTAAGATCCAAGGACAGGGGGTTTATTTAGCTTACGTGGTACCACGCCTACCTTGCAAGCACAACCCCCACCAGTAAATAAGTAAGTAAGTAAATAAATAAATAAAAATCCAGCTGGGCGTGGTGGTGCATGCCTGTAATCCCAGCACTGGAAAGGCTGAGGCAGCAGGATTGCTGGGAGTTTGAGACCAGCCTCCGCTACATAGTGAGTTCCAGGACAGTCTGACCTACATAATGAAGGGCTGGGGATTTAGCTCAGTGGTTAGGGTCCCTGCCTTGAACTACATAGTGAGAACCTGTCTCAAAAAACAAAACAAACAAAAATATCAAGATCCAAAAACACTGGAGAAGCCTTTCTTGACCTTGTGGTGAGGCAGAAATCAGTTTCTACCTCCTCTGGGCACCCACAGGCAAAACTTAATTGGTTATACTGGTTTTTCCTGTGGTCCACTTTTCCCCTCATGTTACAATGGCCTGATTACACTGGGAGTCACACTGACTTGCAAATGTGTGCATTTTAATTTTAAAATGTCTAACATGTTGCAGGGCCCTCCAGGGGACCAGTCCCAGTAGAGAAAAAAGAGGCAGGGCCTGTTACACCTCCAGTGCCAACTATCAGTGGGAGCTGAGGCCTTGTGGGATATGTATCTTCCAGAGGTAGCAAAGGCCTTTCCAGAGGGGAGCCAGGCAGCCGAAGGCAAGCATTGGGAGAGCTCCAGTTCTGCCTTGGGGAATCCTGGGAAGTTGGAGATTGGCACCTGCCCCATGGCTTGGCCTCTGTCCCTGGTGTCCCAATGTGCATGCCCAAGTCCACTGCATATGAGTTCAGGATCCTTTCCCAGTGAGCCAAGACATGTCGCCAGTCCTGCAGGAATGAAGGGAGGAGGGATCAGGATAGAAGAGAGCAGGTTCCCCACTCTGGGCACCAGGAACAACTGACTGTTTTTTTTGTTGTTTGAGACAGGGTTTCGCTTTGTAGTTCAGGCTGGCCCTGAGCTCACTATGTAGCCCAGGCAAGCCTCAAACTCAGCAATCCTCCTGTCTCTGCCTCCCGAGTGCTGGATTACAGGCATGAGCCACCACGCCCAGCACTGTGGTATGTGGCATTGATTGCTGGTGGGCGTGAGTCTCCACGCCCAGCATTGTATGTGGTTACCGGGATTGAACTCAGGACCTTGCGCTTGTGAGGCAGGCACCGGAACCACTGAGTTAAATCTCTGGCCCGGGAACAACTGACTCTTGAAGACAGCAGATGTTCGCTCTGTGTCAAATCCTGGTGCCCAGAAGGGAAATATATTTTTGGGGGGATCATTAGGTAGAGGCTCTGGGCTGAGGTGGGAAAGGCTCAGAATGGTCAACACGAAAGACAGAAAACACACGTACTTGCTGTGTAGCATAAACAGCCTTTGTGAAGGCAAGAGGGAAAAACAGAGAAGGCCAGGGAAAGAGAATGTCATTCATTATGTCTAGTCTCGGTCGTCCATTATTTCCAACTGAAGGCCTACCCCAGTCCTATTTTTTTTTTTTTTTTGAGACAGGGTCTCACTTTGTAGTTCAGGCTGGCCCTGAGCTCACTATGTAGCCCAGGCAAGCCTCGAACTCAGCAATCCTGTTTCTGCCTCCTGAGTGCTGGGATTACAGGCGTGAGCCACCACGCCCGGCTACCCCAGTCCTATAGTTCCAGCCTCCTAGTGGTGTTTGGGCTTTCCCCAACCCCTGGGAGTTCTCTGTAAACAATTCAAGCCTCCAAGGGGTGTCCCATGCTGGGAAGAGAATAATGGCCAATATCTAGTGTCTCCAAGACCCCAAACAACCATCCCAGTATCTCTGAGAAGGGACATCAGCAGGTGTGTCTCCCTATTAGTTCCTGGTAGGATGAGCACAACTTCCACGAGGTGTCCAGGCCTCGTGATCACCCAAGCAGTGGGTCTTGGCTCGTGCCCACAGCTCTGGCCCTATCCTGGGGCACACAGCTCTTTCCCTTCTGTCCCCTGGAAGCATATCTCACCAGCCTTCTCCCAGACCACAGTCCATGCTGCACACTGCCCTGTATCCCTGGAAACTTCAGACTGATGGGAACCAAGAGTGAGGAGAAGAGCAGGCCTTGGAGGACTGTAGAGTGTCTGGCTGTCATATCAGCTTCCACCTATCCTTCAGGGGACTTCCTCCCCCACCCAAGGCCTCCCACACCCACACTCACTCCACCTCCCGCTTCCGGATGGCACGGCCGGAGGCCAGGACCTCAGCCACCTTGGACACGATGGGATCATAGTTCATGCTAGCCACAGCAATCACCTCGTCGCCTCTGAAGAGATAGGGTTAGCTGAGCCTAAAGTCTGCCCACTGGGACCCTTTCTTGAAAACCCTGTCACAATCCTGCCCACCTCAGACCCAAGGACAGATTTTGCCCTGGGCAACAGAAATTCCCTGAGTGGCAGCCCTCCTTTGTCCCAGCACAGGCTTCAGCTAGGTAAACCTAGCTCTCAGCAAGTTTGGACTGGGTCTGTCCCGACATAACCAATCTCTACTGTTGTGACTTCTGTCACTGTAAAAGCAGGGCAGCAACACCTACCTCAAAGAACTATATCTAAAATGCACTGTCTCCTCCACCCTATGTGTGGCCCAGTCATTAGCGTCCCCTCCTCACCTTCCCTCCTGGCAGCTGCCTCCCTTTGCACTTGGCCCACGTTTCGGTAAGACCCTCTCCTCAGGAGAAGACCTTTTCTGGAATGAGCCTCCCTTCACCACCTAGGTTCTTCTGTCACTCTACCCCGCACACTGCCATTCTCACTTGGTGTAAAAAGCCACGAACTTCAGCTCCTCCAGATCCCCCTGGATGATGACGTCATCGAAGCCTTCTCCATAACCTGTGGGCGGGGCAGGTGGGTGGTGCCCAGATGAGATCCGGAAGGCCTGGAGACTTCACAGGTTCCCTACCCTGTGCCCTCTTCTTTCTGGGCACGCTCCCTCTTCCTTACTTCTTTTAGGTCATCCCTACCCAGATCCCACATGAGTTCTCAGCTGCTCCTTCTGTGCGCAGACAGCCCCACCCCTAAAGTCCTTCAGGGCCCGCCCAGCCACTAAGCCCCGCCCCAAGGGCGCAGACCCATTGCCCTGAGAGGTTGCGGGTTACCAGCGTATCGGAGGCTCTTGCCAAACATGGCAGTCCACAGGTAGGGCACTGTGCTGATCTCCGCCTCCTGCGCCAACATGTTCTGGGCTGCCACACGCCCTGTGGGACCCAGACAGTGAGACCCCGGCCCTGGCCCTCACCTTTCCACCCTGCCTACCTTATTGTTATAAGGACCTCAGCCCGTGTCTGCCCACAGCTCATCTGCCGGATTGCTCCTCTGAAAAATCTGAATCATTGTTGGGGGTGGGAAGGGGACTGTCCCAAGCTGGGGTCTGGTGGTCCTTTCCAGGAGGTGCTGAGGTGGGTAACTTACTGTCACCTGGTACCAGGAAGAACAGGTGAGGTTTGGGAAGATTAGTGGCCACCAAATCAGGGAGGGGAAAGCTGGGCCACAGAAAGCACAGTGTTCCCACTGAGCCCAGGCTAAATAGTTGCCTCCAGGGGACTGTTAGAGGCCGGTGAGTTCAAGTCAAGACAGTTCATACAGTCTCCCAGGGACACAAGTCCTGCATGGGAAGCTGGCGACGAAACCCCTCCCCAGGGTGACCTGCACAGGTTAATTATGAGTTCTGAAGACTTTGTCTTGTGGGTAAAAGAAAAGGTGAGACTAACGGAGGAATAACTGGGATGGGGGGATTGTGCCTGGCTAAATGGGGTAGCCAGTGGGTACCAGAGAAAGGTCTCTGTCTCCAGAGATGAGCCAGATTCCTCACTCTGTGCACTGGCTTGATCACCTGGGTGAAACTGGCAACTACAGAGTCTTGAAGGCCGAACAGAGCATCCAGGATCCCAGACCAGCAACTGAGACATGGCTGGGGAAGGCTGAGACCCTAGGATACCCTCCTCCCCAAACCTGCCGCAGGGCTGGCATACCCTGAGCATGTGCCATCTGCCAGTGTGGGATGTTCACTTTCCGGTTGTTCCTCCAGGCGAGGGGGAAGGTGACGGCATCTCCCGCTGCAAACACACCTGGGACATTGGTCTGCATCATCTGCGGGGAGAAGGCCAAGGCTCCGTGGGCGGAACGGGGGCCGACTTGGACCTGGAGCCGCCTCCAGCCAGCCCAGCACCCTGCCTGCCCTACCCAGCCCCACCTTGTTGACAGGGATGAAGCCTCGAGAATCCAGACCAATGCCGCTCTGCCTCAGGAAGCCTGTGGCGGGCACCGCACCTAACGGGACAGAGGCCACCACGTCCACACCCAGGGCCCTGTGCCTCCTGCCTCAGTGCTTTCCATGCCCCAAACTCTTTACCTGGTCTACGCCACCCCGTGCTTCCCATGCTGGGCCTTCTTCACGCATCCCTTCCCTCTGCCTGCACCTCCCCCAATGCCCATGCCTCTCCTCAAGCCTCAAGTATCGCCTCTCCATGAAGGGCTCCATGAAGCCCCTGGTGGGGTCAGTGTCCCACGCCTCTCTGAACCCCGTGTGGCCACCTCCCAGCTTTGTCCTGGCACTTCACGCTGCCACTTCACCTGGAGTAGGGACCAATTAGAGGCCTGTCTATAAACTGCAGGCCACAGAGGGCAGATCAGTATTGGGCTAAACTGGGTACACATTTCCCAGTGACTCAGTAAAATGGATGTTGCTAGAGTCCGTTTTATGGATGTGGAAACTGAGCCTGGGAGAGGGGAAAGGACTAACCCAAGGTCACCTGTGAGCACGTGCAGATGCCCCTCCCCACTCACCCACCCACTCACCAATGCCTACCACGCAGACATCAGCCCGCACAACCTTGCTGCTCTTCAGGACAACTTCCTTCAGCTGTAGAGAATGAGCAGTGGTCAGAAGGACCCGGTTCCTGGGCACAGGCAGAGAGGACGGGAAGCGGCAGTGAAGGAGAGGGGCCCACCTTTCCTTCCTGGGCCCGCAGCTCTGACACCTCAGTCTGCATGTAGAACTTCACTCGGTTGTTCTCAAACATCTATCCAGGCAGGTTGGTGCAGGGGCAGTGGGTGAGGGGCCGGCCAGAGGCCGGGCTAGACACCCCAGGTTCTGAGGAGGCCGGGGCCAGGGCAGGCTCACCTTCATGAGGGCACGACCCACACGCTCCCCCAGGAACCTCCTGAAGGGCGTCTCTTCCAGCTCCACCACCGACACCGAGTGGGCCTTCTCAGTCAGGTAGGCGGCCACCTCCATCCCTGGGGTTGTAGCAAGGGTGGCAAGGCTGACGCCTGGGCCTTTCAGGGCTGGCACACCCTGGGGCTGGCCTGACAGCCTGATCACCAAGCCCACCGCCCTCCTCACTCACCCAGGAACCCGGCTCCCACGATGACTGCGTTGCGGCCCCGGGCCAGCCTCACCACGCGGTTGGCATCCTCGGGAGTGCGGATGGTGAACACGTTCTCCACTTCTTTTCCTTTGCAACTCAGGGTTTTCGGGCTGAGGCAGGGCAGCGTCAGTGAGGCGCCTCATCCTCATTGCACCCTACCCAGGGTCAGGGAGGGCGGGAGGCACCTTCCCACCTGCTGCCGGGGGCCAGCAACAGCTTGCTGTACTCCAGCTTGAAGCCGTCCTTAAACACGACCTTCTTGTTTCTCACGTCCACTGTGACCACCTGCAATCCCCAAGGGGCACAGGGTGGGCCTGGGCATCCATCTGGGCCTTGCCACCTACTTCCAGATCCTGCAATTCGCCCGGTGCTCAGCCAGATACCTGAGCTGTTCCCATGGGGCTTCGTTCTTTAAACTTTGGATGTCACCTGCTCTTCAAAGCCCTCTCTGTGTGCCCAAATGCCACTAGGGTCTCCTGCCCCAGCCCTGATCAGACCGCCTATCTCCCTGTACCCTGGTGCTCTGAGTGTATCCACAACCCTGTCAGGAAGGCTCAGTGCTGCATCCCAGGCATGGGCAGTGAGGCAGAGAGGGCAGAGTTCCCCTCTCTACACCGGCAATGGCCCTCATGGCTCTGCCCTGTATGGTGCCCACTGACCCCTTCCCTGGCCTGTTCCCACCCACAAATTCATACCTGTGCCTCGGTCAGCACCTCGATCCCGTAGGCCCGGAAGAACTCCTTGGGCCTCAGGGCCAGCTGTTCAGACTGTGCATCCAGAGACTGCAGGACACAGCCAGCTTGAGACAGGGCCCTGAGACCATTGTTTCATTTTACAGCAAGGGACACAGAGCCCAGGGAGGGAGAGGCCAGCCCTGGGTCACTAGGGGCTGGAGAAAGAACTCAACAGACCTGGACCTTTGGGAGGGCACCACAGATGGGCCTGACACAAGCAGAAAGGGCAGGTGGTCAGACCTTCCCTCTAAGAGGTGATAAAGTTTCAAGTGGCCTGCCAGGGGCCCAGGGGGATCACGACACAGGCTTTGCCCTGCGCTGACTGGCCCTGCCAGTTGCCCCCGGCCCCATCCACCACCTTGCTAAGCTTCGGCCGGTCATAGGGGAGATGCCGATCCAGTGTGCACAGGACGATCCGGTCTGAGAAGCCTTCCTGCCGCAGTGTCTCCGCACACACCAGGCCGGCAGCACCTGGAGGTAGGGGCTGTGGGGCAGGGACCTCTTCTCTCCCACTCCCTCCCCCCACACTAGCCCTCAGGACCCCAGCACCAACCTGCACCCACAATGAGCACGTTGGTACTGCCACTGTGCCCCGCACTCGGAGAGATACACTTGGCCATCACTTTGGTCCTTCTCTGCAGCTGCAGGGCCTGGGTGGGGGCGAGCAGCTGGCAGCCAGGATGATCCCGGAAGCCCAGGTCCCGCGGCTTCAGGCAGCCTCACCCCCACCATGCAGCCCTTGACTCTGCCAGCCAGCCACATATGCCAGACTCCCTCTCCCGCCCACCAGCGTGCCCTCCGCCCTGTGCCCGGGCCCTGAACCACTCCTTCACCTGCTTGCTGGCACGGACATACACCCTCTCCTTCTCAATCTTCACCTGCAAGGACAGTGGGGCTGAAGACCAGACTTTGGGCTACTCCAGCCCCTGACTCTTCACTCATAGCTCGAGCTGCACTGAACTCTCAGCCGCACCTGGAACTTGTGCAGACTGTCCAGGCCTGGGAAGTCCTCCAGGTCCCCAGTACTGATGTTGAAGCAGGCACCATGCCAGGGGCAGCGAACTCGGCCTCGGGATAGCACGCCTGGAAGAGGGTGGTTCTAGGCTGAAGTCGCCGGCAGGGGCTCCTCCCCGAGGACTCATGTGTCCTGGCACCTCCCGGTCCTCTCCACAGCCCAGGAGAGTCAACAACACACGAGGACTCTGGGGCCAAGGGATGAGTCAAGTTGACCCGGGTAGTGGATGGTGCCTCGGCCGAGCTCTCTCCGGGCAGGCCCCGCTGCCACCCCACGTGCACTCTGACCTCTCACCTTTCACCAGAGGTGCGCCGTAGTGTGGGCACTTGTGGCCCAGGGCATGGAATTCCCCGTTGTCCTTCACCAGCAACACCTTCCCCCAGCCCAGCTCCACTTCCCGCATCCTGGAGAGGGGCTACACTCAGAGGTCAAGCCGGACAAGCCACATCAGGCCGGGACAGCTCTTCCCAGAGTCCAGCCTTCTGAAGAGTAGGCCCAAACTCACAGGAGCCACAAAGGCTGTGACTCCTCGGTCACACCCAGCCCCTTCCAGACCTCCCACCTGGTTCACCTCTTCCTCCACAGCCTCCACTGTGCCACCCCTACCCACCTCCCTCTGTCCTCCCTCCCAGCCCAGAACCCACTGGCCATTCTCTAGGTCCTTGACATGGCAGACGGCAGCCTCCACGCAGTCCTGAGGACCAGGGTAGGAGTGAGGGGCTGGCAGGCGCTCCTCGGTGTGGAAGTGGCGGGCTGTGCCATTGCCCTGGTAGGCCCGGGGGCTGCCCTTCCCACTGGCAGACAGCTCGTCCTTGCCCCGCTCCTTCTCAGGCAGCACCACCTCAATCTTGAGCTCCACTGTGGACAGGGCCAAGGCATGAGCCCCAGGCTTGGCCCGTCTCCACCCACCCCACAAGCAGGGGGCAGAGGCCATCCCCTCTGAGTGCCAGGATGCTCAGGCCTGCCCTGACCCCTCCCCAGAAAGTCCTCTACACCCTCTACAAAGAGGCAGAAGAAGCAGCACAATGGTGCATGCTTGTAATCCCAGCACTAAGGGAGTCTGAGGCAGGATGATCATAAAGTTCGAGTCCAGCTTGGGCAACTTAGGCAGACCCTTTCTCAAAATAAAAAATAAAACTTTCTAGAGATGTAGCTTAACCCAAAGCCCTGGGTTCAATCTCTGGTATCAAAAACAACAACAAAAAACATGAAAAACATGTATACAAGGCGGTTATGTAGCTTAATGACAGGATACTTGCATAGCATGTGCAAGGATTCAATCTTCAGCACAAAAAGAAAACATGTCACTTCTACAAATAGCTACTCTTGAAGGACATGGCAGTGCATATAATCCTAGTAGCACTTGGGAGACTGAGGCAGGAAGATTTGTGTAAATTTGAGTCCAGCCTGGGCTACACAGTGAGACCTTGTCTCAAGGTACCCCACTCCCCCACAAAAAATAACTATCCTCACCACTGTGAGGCTCGCTCATCATTTAGTGAACCTTGGTTTTTGGTGTCCTCAAGTGCACCTGGGGCCTGTGAATGAAACCCACCCTGGGGAGCATGTGGACAGCTAAAAGGGTGCAGGGCCCCCCAAAGCCTGTAGTGAAAACTGATGTTTTACCCTTCTCTTTCCTTCCCTTCTCTTCCCCCCTTCTCCCTCCCCTCCTCCCTCCCCTGCTCTCTGTCTCTTTTTCTGTCTCTCTCTCTCTCTCATATATATATGAGATTGAGCTAGAGCCTTCTCACTGAGCTGCATCCCTAGCACCTCCCCCTCCACATCTTTCTTTTATGACAAGGTCTTGATAAATCACCCACTCTGGGCTTGAACTTACAATTCTCCTGCCTCAGCTTCCCAGAGCATTGGAATTAGAGGCTTGTGCCACTCTGCTTGGCTTATAATTTTCTTTTTTATACTTCTCCACATTTTCCAAATTCCCTATGACATGCTTGGGATATTTTTCTAATTAGAAGGGAACATTAAACAGAATTTTTAGCAGTGATAATCCGGTCTCCCTGGCAGCTGCAGCTGGGCAGGAGACTGAAAAGGGGGTGGCTAAGCCCCTGGCACAGCATGGGCCCATGGCACAGCAGGGATGCCTCTTGATTCCCAAGGCACAGGAGCTCCAGGCCTCCCCTGACTTCACCTCTTAGCTCCTGCACCTCGGACCAGATACTCTAGAAACAAAAAGCCCAAGAGCTTCCATGGCTGCTGAATCACACCTCCTGGCCTCTACCTCAGCCACCCTCTTGGCTTGGGCTGCCATCCTTCGGGATCTTGAGCTTCCGCTAACTACTATCATCCACCCATCACTCCCTGCTGTTTCCTCTCCTGGCTGCAGGGCCCCTACCTGTCCTTCCTCTCAGGCTGAGCGGCCCCCCAACCCTGGCAAGACCCCTCCCCATCTGTGTGTCCCAGCTCAGGGAGGGTGTTCTGTCCAGTAGGGGTTTTCCCTTCATTTTCCATACCTTATGTAACACTTAGAATGTTTTTGGAAGAATTAGAAAGGAAAATACTCTGGACTCAGCTGACATCAGCAAGAAGCACTGTGGGGGCCTGCAAACAGCCTGGTGGGGTTCCGGATGACAGTCAGGCCAGGCTGTTTTCATCTACCACCTCCTTCCAAAAGGTTCCAAAACACACTGGCTGACGCAGTCTATCAGAAAGCCATTAAGCCAGGAGCAGCAGCAGAAAGGTGGATGGAAGAGAGGGTTTTTGTTTGTCCTCAAACCAGATCAATTCCAACTCCATGATTCCTGGATGTCCATGAGATCTGGCCTTTGCCCTATGGGCCTCAAGATGCCTTAGGCACAGAATGGAGCGGGCAGGCTTCGGGGTGCGGCTCAGTGCTAGGGATGTGCGTGGCGTGCCCAAGGCCTTGGGTTCACTCCCAGCACTTGCTCCCCCCAAACTCTACGTAAAAAGGAGCACTGTCTAACTGTTTGGTGATAATGAAAGTTGAGGGAGACAATATATAACCCAGAGTAGAAGCTCAGTAGGTGGAATTGGGTAGTAGTGTTTTTCAGGTCATTTGTTAGTTTTTGGCTCTGGGGATTGAACCCAGAGTCTCTCACACGCCAAGCACATGGCTTACTACTCAGCCACAGTGTTAGTGGTAGTAGTGTTTTATCAGTTAGCTGTGAGCCTCCCAGTAGCTGCTTAGCAGAGAAGGAGCCATTAGGAAGCATCCATACACACACACACACACACACACACACACACACACACACACACCCTGCGGCTGCTGGTACTGGAGATCGAACCCTGGGCCTTTGCGCTGAGCTACACCTCTTTATTATTCAGCCTTTTAAAATTGTACTTTTTTTTTTTTTTTTTTGCAGTACCAGGGATCAAACTCGGGCCCTTGTAAGTCCAAGGTTGGCATGGTACCACTTGAGCTAAATCCCCAGCTAAAATTTTACATTCTGAGACAGGCTCCCACTAAATCACTAAATTGCCTAGGCTCACCTCAAGCTTGCAAATTTCCCTGCCTCAGCCTCCCAGAGTGCTAGTATTATCGGTAATCACACCATTTTATACATGAAAACATGGAAGATTAGAGAGGTGTGATCCCTTGCCTTAACCATACAGCCACGAAGGGGTACAGCTGGACTGAGGCTCAAAAGCTCACGCTCTTAGAACTGCCTTTTCATGACAAGAATAGCTACCCTCATCCCAGAAGTCTGGGCTGAGTGTTCCAAGGCAGATCTGTCTTTCGGGAACTTTAAAAGAACCAGTAGGTGGCATCTCTGCCTGGGGCCTCCTGCTAGCTCAGCAGTCCCATAGGCACCCATTATGGGCCAGCTGGCACCCTCCTGTCCCCTTCTGAGGGGGGAAAGCTGAGGCCAAGACAGCGGACATCATTGCCCCAATCTGTACTTTGAAGCGGGGAGGGCGGTAGAATCTAGCCCAGACCTGGATGCCCAGGGCACAGCCATGGGGGGAGGGAGCGTGGTTTCTGGGGGCAATTGCAAGGGGATCCTTTTCATGGGGGCATCACAGCTCTCCTCCCTCCCCCAAGTTCTCAGGTCCAGGAAAAGGAGAAAAGGTTCACAAGTTCCAAGGTAATGGAGCCGATGGGTATCAGGTAAGGGGAGCCGGGGCAAGCTGGCCAGGCCAAGGTGGCCTGAGTGGGGGTGAGTGGAGTGCAGGCTGGGTTCTGGAGGCCTCTCTGGGCCTCACTTTCTCCATGTGTAACATGGCCGTACACATTCCCTTCCTGGGTGCTGAGGAGGGAAGAGGAAAAGTAGGGGCCAAAGGGAGAGGTCCAGAGACACTGTTCCGTGCTGGACAGCAAAGGTGGACTCTTCCAGCATCTTGGGATGTCCCTAGCCTTAGCTGGGGCCACTTGTTCTAGGCAGAGTACAGATTTCCTGTGTGAAACCGGAAGCATGCTCAGAGAGGCCACGGTGACAGCCTAAAATCACACAGCTGGTCAGAAGAGGTCAAGAAGGCAGGGACCTGCCCACTGCACTCTCCTAGCAACTCTGACAGGTCAAGGTGGGCAGGCTAATTCTGCAGGGAGGGAGACTGAGGCTCAGAGAGGTCACACAACAGCTAAAGTTATCTCTAAAGCTCCCTTCCAGCCCTAGGGGACACAGCCCCTTACCCAACCCTGCAACAAGAGAAATCCTCTCCTCTTCCCAAGAGGAATTCAACCGCTATTCCCATTACCAGTACTCAAAGCTTCAAATAAAGAAGGGCACCCACTGGAGGGGCACTGGGAGGACTTTTCCAGGTCCTCCTACCCTCCTCTGGCCAGCAGCACATTAACATTCCGGGCTTCTGTCTAGCCTGACCTACTTTGGAGGCTGGCAAGTGCAGAGGGGGAGGGGGAAGAAGGTAGTGAGGAGGGAGGAGGGAGGAGGGAGAGGGCAGAGGCAGTAAGAGAGGAAGAGGAGGTACCTGGCTTGGGCTTGGAGAAGCAGCCCCCCATGGCGAGTGTCTTGAGGACAGGCAGGCACACAGAACACAGATGGTTGGGCTGTTGGAGGCCTAGGGCGCCCCCCATGGGGCTGGATCCCCTGTGACCCTTGGAGATGCTGGAGCGGCCATCCCCGCTGGAGCTGCTTCTAGGACCTGAAGGGGAGACTGGGAGCATCAGGACAAGGCTGTGACCGAGTGTGCAGGTAGAATTGCTGAAAGGCAGGGATTGTCTGTGCGGGTTTCTGGAAGAGTCCAACAGGCTGTAACTGCTGCATGCAGGGGCCCTGGAAAGCACTTCACCTTTGTGGCCCTCCTGGCTCAGTCCCCAAGCCCCTTCTTACCTATGCATGGACTAAGGGGATGTTAGTGTTGACCACCTGTCCAGTCCCACAGCTGCCTTACCCTAGCCCTCCCAGAGCTCTCCACTCCCTCAGGCCCTACTGCTCCACTGCCTCTCTCTCTCCCAAGCCCACAGCCGGGAACGAGCTCTGAGTCCCTCCATTTTCTCAGGAGGGCACTGGCTTGGGTTAAAACCTGAGTCACTTTGGGCAAGCCAGAGCTTACATGGTCCTTGGGATTCTCTTTCCTACAGTGGGTGAGACATGGGGTTGGTTCTCTCCGGCCTCGGCCTCCACCCCAGCTAGTTCCCCCTGGACACCCACCTCCTCTGAGGGCAGCCAATGCTCCTTGCTCACAGCCCAGCAGTGGACAGAGGCTGCCTGGCTTTGGAGGCAGAGAAGGGAGGGCAGGGGTCCAGGAGGTGGCTCAGCCTCTGCCCCTCCTCCGAGTGCAAACTGTGACAACGAGGGGGTGGGGGTGGGGTGTGTGGGGCTGGGCCAGTCCACTGGTCCCCAGGGAAACCCAGCTCCTTGGTGAACAAGAGCAGGCGGCCAGCCCAGGGTTGATGGGGTTGGAGGAGAGAAGCCTTGCCATAGCCTGTGCCCAGCAGCCCTACCCCAGCCTCCCACCCTGGCCTGGTGGTGCTAAGGTCATGCTGAGCTGCAGACAGAACAAGTGAGGGGCCAAGGTCTCATCAAGGTCAAGCAGCAGATAGGGGTATCCACGTGGCCTCCCATACTCCTCCTCACTTTACTTCTAAAACGGACAGGGCTCGGGAGACACCCTAGCACTCTAAGGTCCTATATGGCACCCAGTGGAGGATGGAGCACCTGGTCAGCAAAAATATACTGCAGCCCAGGTATCTCAAGGCCACAGGATAGGCCATCTGGGAGATGCAGCTTACAGGTGGACTTTGGAAGGCCTCAAAAAAGGTGTAGTTACTTTGTTTACACCTGATCTCTCCACAGTCCACCCCCCTGTCACCTGCCTGTTTCCCTGGAATTTCTTTCTAAAGTCTAATTTGAGGTGGGGCTGAGGTCCATTTGTCCAGTCCAGATCCGAGGAAGCACTGAGGGTTGGAGGGGGAAGGGCGAGGGTTAGGATGGCCCACTCACTGCCTGGCCCCCGATCTTACCTGCCCAAGAGGCACATGTTACAGGTGAGCAGGCACTCAAGCCATTTGGGTGCCTTCGCTCTTCCCCTACTTGTGACCAAGGCATGCATGTCTATAAAACTCAGTGGCGGGGCTGGAGATTTAGCTCAGTGGTTTCCTCACCTGCCTCGCAAGCACAGAGTCCTGAGTTCTATCCCCCGGTAACCACATACAATGCTGGGCATGGTGACTCATGCCCACCAGCAATCAATACCACATACCACAGTGCCGGGCGTGGTGGTTCACGCCTGTAATCCCAGCACTCGGGAGGCAGAGACAGGAGGATTGCTGAGTTCGAGGCTTGCCTGGGCTACATAGTGAGCTCAGGGCCAGCCTGAACGACAAAGCGAGACCCTGTCTCAAAACAAAACAAAACAAAACAAAACAAAACTCAGTGGCCACCTGTCCCCTCCCCAGCACTAAGGATGTGAGTCGCCAGGTCCTGGCTTCAGCTGTTGCTCACCACCCCATCTGGCCTCAGGGCTCCACTGCAGGGCCACACCCAGAAACTGCCCCCTCATATAGATCCTAACCCCCACTTCCCTTCTCAGCTGCCCAGGAAAGGAAGACTTGGGGAGACCACTCCTTCTACCTATGGAGTGCCAGGCCAGTCTGGGATCCGGGCACCTCAACTAGAAGGCAAAGGTCTTTTCTGGGCCCTGTGGGAGGTGCCCCCAGGTGTTTGCAGCGTCTGGTCTCCTGCTCTCAAGTGGCTCCCTGCTGAAAAGTTCTAACAGTGTTCATTTCTAACTACCAGGCTGTGGCCAGCGATCTCTCCCAGGCACCCCAGTCATCTGAGAGGCAGGTAACGGATTACCCCCACTTCACGCCGATGCGACCACTTTTCCTCCAGGACTCCCAGGGCCCCAGGAACCTCCGACCCTCCCTAGCCCATTGCCCCTCCCTGTTCCCACTTCTCACTCTGGGGGGCTCAGGCACAACTTGAGCCCTCAGTGGCTTCCAGGGATCCTGAGGATGACCCTGGGGCTCTCGGCTGGGCATGCAAGTTTGGGGGGCTGCGCGGAGGCCCCTACCTCCCGCGGAGCTCCGGCGCCAGCCTCTGTCCACTCTCCCTGCCTTTGCACGTGTGTCTCTCTCGCTCAGGGAAGCGGGCTGAGTCCTGGTCCCCCCACCAGACGCGGACTGGCAGCAGGAAGGCTCCGCAGGAAGCCGGGAGGAAGGGTCGCCCGAGAGGGTCTGGACGGAGGGGTGCCCCGGGTCTCCCCCCGCTCTGTCTCTTTGGCCCGGGCTGGCGACCCCCAGCCCCCCACTCACGGGCTAGGGGTCTGTGGGCCGAGAGGGCGCGCTGACCTCGGGCACGGGAGCGACGTGGCCCGCGCGGCGGAGTAGCAGCCGGGGTCCCAGGGCCGGGTCCCGGGGCGGGCGCTCACCTGGGCTCCGCGTTGGCCTGGGCTCTGGAACCGCTCGGGGCCGCGGCCGCGGGGGGAGGTGCAGGGAGGCGCGGCGGGGGCGGGGCCGGCGCTGCGGCACTGCGGTCGGGGAGCCGCGGCGCCCGGAGCCTCCCGCCGGCTGCAGGTGGGCGCCCGGGGTCGGATCAGAGCCGTAGGCCGTGAGGAGACCGCCCTGCTGGACATGCGCGCCCGGGCGGTCTGGGTCCTCAGAATCCCTGGGACCCTCGAGGGACCCTAAACTGGGCCACACTTCGGGTGGGTATGTGTCTCCGAACTATTCCCGGGATGGCAGGGGAAACTGAATTTCTGCGTGAAAACTGTCCAAGAAGGAAAACCTGAATCGTGTTCTTCGGGCCTCTGAGTCCTGCTTGAGCTCAGTCTCCCTGTTCACCAAGCTCCACCTCACCTCTCCCCGCGAAAGCCGGGGTCTTTTTTTTTTTTTTTGAGGCAGGGTCTCGCTCTGTAGTTCAGGCCGGCCCTGAACTCACTATGTAGACCAGGCAAGCCGCCGCGAACTCAGCAATCCTCCTGTCCCTGCCTCCCGAGTGCTGGGATGACAGGCGTGAGCCACCACGCCCGGCCCTGTGGTATGTGGTATTGATTGCTGGTGGGCGTGAGTCTCCACGCCCAGCATTGTATGTGGTTACCCGGATGGAACTAAGCCGGGGTCTCTTAAAAATTCGACTTTCGGGCCGGAGGGTTAGCTCAGTGGTTCCGGCGCCTGCCTCGCAAGCGTAAGGACCTGAGTTCGATCCCCGGTTACCACATATAATGCTGGGCGTGGTGGCTCACGCCTGTAATCCCAGCACTCGGGAGGCAGAGACAGGAGGATTGCTGAGTTTGCGGCAGCTTGCCTGGGCACCATAGTGAGCTCAGGGCCAGCCT